>CM035095.1:80479329-80546187 GCA_020205505.1 Panax japonicus | reverse complement strand
CAAGAAAAGGCACCACTTCTACATATTAAAGATGGTTCTACTATCAACTGGCACATAACGAATATAAATACGAGCAAAGATATCACAGAGCTACGGCTAAAAGATTAGAAAATCTAGTGAAAAGTTGCAATCTGGGTCAAATGACAAGAAAAATTCAAACTCACTGGCATAAAATGTCAAGAATTCTTTATTACTTGCAGCACACTTGAAAGTTAAAGGAGGTTCACTCACCATGCCGTAATCCGTGATGATCGCAGATATATAATCCGAAGGAGTAGCATCGTACCTGTTCCATTTATAGCAAAAGAGAGTTTTACGTTATTAGAAATAATAAGAATTTTTAAACTTACCGGGGGACAAAAAAAAAGAGAATTATATACTGGTTTTCCATGTGAACAAGTAACTTACATTAAATTCAGATGTTGCAGATTATCTCTATTGGCCAAATTATCAATATAACTAACATCAGTTTTTCCAGGAATCTTCGATATGGCATCTGGATCACCTATAAACATTTGAAGGATGCAAATACATAAAGGCCTGATCCAACAAGTCAATTCGAGCAACAAACATAAAAATAATCAATCAGGTATACTTCATCCGTCCCAAACAATCTCTGAAGTATTAAGAAATTGAGTCCACCAAAAGATGTCTTTTAAGCAAGTCAAAAGTAAAATGTTATATAAAGACTAGTTTACCCTTAAAAGTATATTTAGGTGGGCCCACTAGTTTTAAGAAAGAGAGAATGATTAGAGTACGTACGTCTGGCTACTATAGGTAAAATTGGAACTTAATTTGTATTCTCTGCACTTTAAATTTCTTGATTTAGGAGAATTGTGTACTTGAAAATTTTCAGGGGGAGCAGGAGTAAATTGATTACCAAGTAATGTGGTAAGAGACATACCAAGTTCATTAGAGCAGATTGAGTCAAGCTGTACCCTCTCGTGAAATTTATATGCTTCACAGCATACCATGACTGGAACATGGAATGCATGAGCAACCATAGCAACACATGCAGTACCAACCCTCGAGTATATTGTTCCATTAGACAATACAGAAGCAGCCCCCAGAAAAACTCTTGTGACCTCATGCATGATATAAGAGATGGCGTTTATATGAGTGTAGGTACAACTCACACCATTTTGGACCAATCTACGGACTAGGGCTTGACCTTCAAGCTTAGGGCGTGAGTCAACAACAACAACACGAAATCGTGTACCAAGTTCCTGAGCATGTAAGATAATCATTTCAACAACAGAGGATGAACCATATGTGAGAAGAACATCATCATCCCTGATCTTTGTAACAGCATATCTAACAATACTCCTGTCTGCAAGTACTATCTTCTCATTAATGAAACGATTAATGTCTGAACATATGGAGGCTTTTGCTTCTGACTCAGGAATGTCCAAGGGTAATTCAGAAACACGAGCCTTTAGAAACCGGATTGCATTCCCCATACTGATTGAAAGGGGCCTGCATTCTATCAAAAAGGAGACATAGCTATTGATTTTGGTAATTAAATCTCTATTAATAGTTTTTTCTGATGGGGTAGAGTAGTCTTGGAAGGCTCTTTGAAATGCTTGAAGCATAGCAATACAACGAGCATTGCCCCCGACAATATCTCCGGCTAAATATTGTAATCCAACCTGACAAAAGTTTGATCATAATATTACATAATTATGTATATTACATTCATTGCACAATATAGACTTATCTCAAATTTCATTAATGCAACACTACATCTAAGTTCTTGTGAGCTTGACATCTATAAGGCCACAAGGTGTCCCAGATTGCAATGTATCTCAACAAACATGATACATATTGGTGACCATAACAGTGCACTCATTTGTACACCCAACTTAAGTTACTAACCCAACACTGCACATGAGCTTGACCCTCTATAAGGCTACACAGTGCTGCCAAATTGCAATGTATCATAAAACCATGATGCACATTAGTGAATGGAAATGTACCCAATCAGCTTAAAATTTACTTCATGCAACTTAAAACATTATGAAAGCTAGACATCCATATTTTATTTCAAGCAATACTCAATAGTCTTATACCTTTGAATATTTAAAAGCTGATAACCAACAAAATTTTGAAATGACGAGTACCTTGTAAACAGCAGGATGCATAGGATCAAGTTGGAAAAACTTTGTCTCAAGATCAGGAAGCTGAGTTCCACGTTCATACTGAGGCAAGTGGCGAAACAATTCAACCCTGTTTCTGACTTCAGTTTGTTTGACTACCGAACGCTTTTTAGCCTTATCAACCCGATTTTTATCATCGAATTGCATGCGTGGAGGAGGCACATCTTTCTTCCTTTCTTTCTCTGGAGGTCGATCACCTCCTTTCTTCTCAGAAGCTGCCACAGAAGATGTCACTGGAGGACCGTCTTTCTTTTGTCTACGCTGCTTCACTACTTTCTCTGTCTGCACTGAAGCTGCTCCTCCAGAAGCAGTAACAGATATATTCCCCTCAGCTGTGAACATGCAAATATCATGAATGAGACGCATGTAGAAAATTATTTTTTATTTTTTATTTTTGATAAACAAAACACCAAAGGGGGGGCATCATCCTAGGTCACGTGAAGTATACAATTACAAGTAACAGTTGGACCCAGACAAACACGACTTGCACCAATAATCCCAAAACCTCTGTTCAACCAGGAAAAAATAACAAACAAACAAACGAACACTGAGAAAGCCCTCACACTAACTCTCCCAAAAAGTCCATGAAAAACACTATCGAGCCCTGATAGACCTTATTCTGCCAAAAGAAAACAACCTCCTGAAAAATATAAATTATATGGAATAAATGCGAAGAAAGGAACAATATTACCACAAAGTTTTTTTGATGATAATGGGAAATAGATTCAAACCCGCATTAGTACAGCAACCCTTCAGTCAACTTTGGTAAAGTACAACAAACAAACAAACAAACAAACAAATTGGACAACAACCCTGATGATGAAATCCCAAAAGCAAATATACATATGTAGTGAACTTTATCATAAATAAAACGATATAATCACAAGTTTTTTTTAATAAGAAAAACAGATTTGTCAAATGAATAAGATGGAGATAACATCTTATTACAACTTGTAAAGAAAATAATAAACTAAAAAAAAAGATTACATCTTATTATACAGGAAAAATAGAAAAAGGAAACAGAATCAAGTCAAGGGAAGAGAGATCTCCAAATTTAATAGAATTTTATTAAAGATGCACCTCTGGACGTAACTTAGTAAAGTTAAGTTGTACTATGCGCGCAACTGAAACAACATCCTATATTACTTACCACTTTAACTTCAATGGGTCTCATTTGCTCAAACAGATTAAGATCATATTCACTCAAGCTAGAAAAAGGTAATTTTGAGGAAAAATGTAGTCAGATATAACAAATCTTACAAATTCAAAGTAAGATCAAGATTTCCAGCACTACTAGCTTATTTTCAAACTGTTCATTTCTCCATCCCTATCTCATTGTGAACTTGAACCAGTAAAGGAAAGCTATAACAAAATTTTCACGCAATCATGAAAAATTCTTTCAATTTTACAAGCCAAAACAGCACAAAAGAAAAGAAGAGAAAAAGGCGGAGAGGAGAGAATTACATGTACATGAATTAGATTCTAATCTCAAAGGCTATCACTATAAACCACAAAAATAAAATGAGGAAAGAAAAAGTTTGGTAGAAAATTTTAAACTTCAATCATAAAAGATAAAAGAACGCTAAAATATAGATAACGGCAATCAGAAAGCATAAAATAAAATACTAATCAAAAGGAAGAACCACTTCTGAGGGAAAAACACTGACCGTTTGAACCTTTTGCGGCTGCTTTTGCAGCTCGTTGAGCCTCCTGCAAGGCTCGCCTTTCAGCTTTTGTGGTTTTCTCTTTTAGTGGCTTCGATTTTGACTGCAATGACATTTCTGCAACTGGACCTCCACCCTTTTCTGCAATGTATGCATATTTTTATATTTTTATTCAACATAGCACACAATTCAATATAACACATAGTCCGATTACTATAGAGATATCTATGTACAAATTGCACAAAGGGACAGGAAAAACACATTTTCAGTTAAGAGCAATTTCTGGGACCAAAATATCCATATGGTATAATGGTAAACCCATTTCTAAAACAAAAAAATGGTAAATGTGAAATTGTACAATTTGGCAAGTTCAATCAAAATCAATCTTCACAAAGTTATACTTTTGTATTTAATCTAGGGACCTGATATTTCGGCAAGGGAATTTGATGGTTCCACAAGCTCTCCTCACATGAATATAAATGGGACCCACATTCATGTGAGTAAGGCCTTGTGGAAATATCAATTTCCCTTGTGGAAATAACAATTCTTTTAATTTATCAAATCACAAACAAACTTATAATCACTGAATTTGTTTCCCGCGATATAATTACAAAATAAAATAGGGCTCACAAATTACTATTTGAAAATATGGTGGTAACAGACTAAATAAATAAATTATCAACTAATTAATTTTATTAAAATTATAAAAATTTACAAAAGATAAGGAATAACACTTTAAAATGTCATCGAAGCAAAGAATTATTAAATGTACCTACAAAATAAAAATATCAATGAAATCGGTAAAACTAATGAAATACACATTGTAGTTGACAAGTTTTACTGATTACACAATTGAACTTTTAATTTTTCAAATTAACCCACTAAATTAATTATTATACTAAAATTGGGTTATTCCGTTACAAAAAATAAACGGACGTTAATTTTTTATCTACAAAACTAATGATATCCACTGTAGTTGACACGTTTTACTGATTACATCATTGAATTTTTAATTTTTCAAATAACCCCATTAAACTAATTAAAAAATGATTATTTTAAATATTTTTAAAAATAATTATTATTTTCAATAAAAAAATATTAGAAACTTTAATTTTTTTCATAAAATGAGTAAAGTTTCATAAAATATAGATTTAAAAAAATTAAAGTTTTATGAAACCTTACTGATTTTAAAAAAAAACTTTTTTTTCTTTTGAAAATAAAGTTTATTTTTTTTGAATCTATATTTTATAAAATTTTACTCATTTTTTTAAAATATGAAGAATTTTCCAATTTTTTTCTTGAAAATAATATATATTTAAAAAAATTATTAGTTTCTTTTTTGAAAAAATTGAATCAGTTTTTTTATTTATCTTTTACTGTTTTTTTATTTTAATTTCTATTTTTTATTTTTTTTAAAAAAAAATTATAATATTAAGAATGGATCATTCTGTTAAAAAATTAAGTAGACATTAATTTAATTTAAAATTACTTTAATTTTTTTGAATCTATATTTTATGAAAGTCATTTTATGAAGAAAAAAAAGTTTCTAATATTTTTTACTTCAAATAATAATTATTTTTAAAAATATTTAAAATAATTATTTTTAATTAGTTTGATGGGGTAATTTGAAAAATTAAAAGTTCAATGGTGTAATCAGTAAAATTTGCCAACTACAGTAGATAATTCATTAGTTTTGTAGATAAAAAATTAACGTCCGTTTATTTTTTTAACGGAATGACCCAATTTCAAAATAATAATTAGTTTAGTGATGTTATTTGAAAAATTAAAAGTTCAATGGTGTAATCAGTAAAACCTACCAACTACAGTGGGTATTTCTTTAGTTTTGTCCAATGAAATCTAAAACACAAAATATCATTTAAAATGTCTTCTTGTTACACTTGTAGATGCAAAATCATCAATTATCTATATAATAAAACAGAACCTAATTTGAATCTTTCATTTGACAAAGCACAAGAACGGTTTAGATTTATTCTAACTTAATTCTTCCAACTTAATCTAAAGGCTCATATTTCTTCCCGCCAAAATCAAATTCACTCATACACCATACTCTCTCTCATGTTCACACACAAAATCTTTCTCTCTCCTCTCTTCTTCACACACAAATAAATAATAATAATAAAAAATAATAATAATTATTATAGTAATAATAATAAATATTATAATAATAATAATTATTATTATTATTATTATAATAAAAATAATTATAATATCTATATAATAAAACAGAACCTAATTTGAATCTTTCATTTGACAAAGTACAAGAACGGTTTAGATTCATTCTAACTTAATTCTTCCAACTTAATCTAAAGGCTCATATTTCTTTCCGCCCAAATCAAATTCACTCATACATCATACTCTCTCTCATGTTCACACACAAAATCTTTCTCTCCTCTCTTCTTCACACACAAATAAATAATAATAAAAATAATTATTATTATTATTATTATTATTATAATTATAGTAATAATAATAAATATTATAATAATAATAATTATTATTATTATTATTATAATAATAATAATAAAAATAATTATAATATCTATATAATAAAATAGAAATCATTTTGAATATTTCATTTGATAAACCACAAGAACGGTTCAGATTTCATCTCAATTCTTCAAACTTAATCTAAAGACTCACATTTCATCTCACACTGAAAATTTCTGCCCAAATCAAATAACAATAATAATAACAATAATGATAATAATTATAATAATAATAGTAATAATAATAATAATAATCTATATAATAAAACAGAACTCATTTTGAATCTTTCATTTGACAAAGCATAAAAACGGTTCAGATTCATTCTAACTTAATTCTTCCAACTTAATTTAAAGACTCATATTTCTTCCCGCCCAAATCAAATTCACTCATACACCATACTCTTTCTCATGTTCACACACAAAATATTTCGTTTTCTTCTCTTCTTTACACACACAAACAAATAATAATAATAATAATAATAAAACAGAACTCATTTTGAATCTTTCATTTGACAAAGCACAAGAACGGTTCAGATTCATTCTAACTTAATTCTTCCAACTTAATCTAAAGGCTCATATTTCTTTCCGCTCAAATCAAATTCATTCATACACCATACTCTCTCTCATGTTCACACACAAAATCTTTCTCTCTCCTCTCTTTTTCACACAAATAAATAATAATAAAAATTATTATTATTATTATTATTATAATTATAATTATAATAATAATAAAAAAAAGTAATAATAATAATAATAGTAATAATAATAAATATTATTATAATAGTACTAATAATAATAATAATTATTATTATTATTATTATAATAAAAATAATTATAATATCTATATAATAAAATAGAAACCATTTTGAATATTTCATTTGATAAACCACAAGAACTGTTCAGATTTCATCTCAATTCTTCCAACTTAATCTAAAGGCTCACATTTCATCTCAGACTAAAATTTCCGCCCAAATCAAATAATAATTATAATAATAATTATTATTATTATTATTATTGTTATTATAATTACAATTATAATTATAATTATACTTATAATAATTATAATAGTACTAATAATAATAAATCTATATAATAAAACAGAACCCATTTGACAAAGCAGAAGGACGGTTCAGATTCATTCTAACTTAATTCTTCCAACTTAATCTAAAAGCTCATATTTCTTCCCGGCCTAATCAAATTCACCCATACACCATATTCTCTCTCATGTTCACACACAAAATATTTCTTTATCCTCTCTTCTTCACATACACAAACAAATAATAATAATAATTATTATTATTATTATTATTATTATTATTATTATAAAAATAATTATAATATCTATATAATAAAACAGAAACCATTTTGAATATTTCATTTGACAAACCACAAGAACGGTTCAGATTTCATCTCAATTCTTCCAACTTAATCTAAAGATTCACGTTTCATCTCACACTAAAAATTCCCGCCCAAATCAAATAACAATAATAATAAAAATAATGATAATAATAATAATTATTATAATAATAGTAGTAATAATAATAATAATTGTTATTATGGTGGTGCGGTGAATTATAAAAATTGTTATTGATGATTTTTAAGTTTTGTAAACATGTTTAAATTTTTTTGGATATCTATTTTTAAAGAAAAATTAATTATTGTGGAGGTTTGGTGAATTATGATAATTGTTATGTCTGATTGTAAATTATTTTAGGTTGCAAAAAGTCTTTAGGTAATGTAATATTTTTCGGATTTTAATCTAATTTTTTGTTACGTCGTGCCTTTAGGCATGGGCAATTACTAGTACTATCATATTTAATGTTTTCTAACATATCATTTTCAATTCATAATATCGCTAATCTTTTTATTATTTTATTTTTTTATACACATAAATACATAAGTTTATAAAAAAAATTGGGCCCCCCTCAACTGTGGGCCCTGGGCGGTTGCCCTGTTGGCCCATGCCCAGGGCCAGCTCTGGCGACAGAATACAATGAGAATATTAACAACTTAAAAAGGTTACTCAAGAATGATATTAAATTGCTTCTACTGAAACTTCAAAGACAGTATATTCCAAATATAATATTACTTCAATTGAAAATTAAGCATAATTATATAAACCATATATAAGATGTAAAGATTCTAGATTGTAAGTACATGAAAAAAGTTATGCTATTTGGAGACTGATTCTAGATTGTAAGTACATGAAAGTTATGCTATTTGGAGTCTCAACTTGTATTGTTGCTATGCTTGCTCGTGGAAGATTACTTTTAGACACCTAGACCAATTCAAGGAATTTGAATGCTGATTCCGCCAAGGCTACCTTATGCGCCGGAAACAGTTGAGATAGTAGCAGTGCAAGTACTTCACTAATTAACTCCATACAGATACATAGCCAACTGGACCATAATACACCATTATTTATTTCAACTTCTGACCATCTTTGATTTGAGATAGTAGCGATGCAAGAACTTCACTAATTAACTCCATACAGGTACATAGCCAACTGGACCATAATACACCATTATGTATTTCAACTTCTGACTATCTTTTATGATATTCTCTCTGGACTGCCTCTTAACTATTTTTCATTTTTTTATTTTTGGATAAGTTGGCCTTCCTCTTTAAAAGATATATATTTTTGACACCAGATTTTAGCAAGGTCTTTCTTATGAGCTTGAGATAGCATGTCAAAATTTATCTATCAGTGAATTTTGATAATTTTTTTAATTAAAAAAATGTGAAATAAAATAGGAAAAAACAATAACAATATAGTTCAAGTTCTTTCACGTGATTCTAAAGAATAAGAGCTTCTCATATATAACAGTTATCTTCCTTCAACGAGTGATACAAGATCCATGAAAATAGGTAGGGAGGGGAGTTTGGGGGGGGGGGGGCACGTTCTTCAACTATTATAGTAATGTGGGCAATAGCAGCATTTGCAATACTTGTAAAATGGAGGCCTTTGTTTTTTAAATTTTAACCAGGTCTGCAGCTTTACACTTCCTACCAAGTTATGGTTTTGGCAAACAAATCACCATCTCCAAAATCACGCCATCATAATATATATCCAACTAACTTTGTAACACAATAAAGCGGTCCAACTTAAAAGTATAATTTCCAGGTTCCTAATTAAAACATGTGTCCTGAGTTACAGAATTCATACAATTAACATATCAAACTACAGAATTTCACCTTTTTTGTCAGCATTCAAAACGTTTTTGGAATTTGATCAAAAATTTCAGTCCTTAATTGACTTGATTTTCATTTACAATTAGTTCCTAATAACACTTTTTTGGGGGACGGGCATACTGTCGTGACCAAGGTGTCACCCACGTTTCGAAAACAAATAACTAATTAATAATTTATTTCAGTTTAATGTAAAACCAGCATATCCAAAACATTAATAAGAAGAAAGCATATACATAAATACATATATTTACAGAGAGATACATATAGTAACAAAAAAAAATACATAAATACAAAATTATCATGCAAAGGCATTAAATTTACCATCATTTGACAATCCAGTAGCCTTTTTCACTCCCAAAGCCAAATTCGCCTCTACCATCATACCAATTCCATTACTTGGAAGTGACATAGGCAATTTCCCTGAATTAGTCCGCCGAATCCATTGCACCGAATCCTCTGAAAATTCCCCATCCCCAATCCTACTTGACACCGGCGATGTCCCGAGCACGGAATCCTGCGGATTATAGCTCCCGATCGGCACATGATCAATAGACGATCGCCGCCCCTGCGAGGGGGTGGGGACAGGAACCCCGACGGCGCGTGATAGATTTTCGGAGGCGTGGCGCGTCGGAGGAATCATGACGGGGGAGAGGGAGTTGGACGCCGGAGGCGAAGCTGCTGGACCGGATTGGGTCCGGTCCGGGGGTGGACCGGGGGCGAAGAAACCTACTTTGCGGACTTTAGGGTCGATGACCCGGGACGATCGACGTGGGTCCATTGAGAAGTGAAGGGTGGAGCAGAGGATTTAGGGTTTAAGGTATTGGTGGTGGTGAAATTGGTAAGGGTTTAGCCATGGCGGGAGGGTTTAGATTGGGATTTGGGAAGCCATTGAAAAGGAAGGATTTTCTAGGGTTTTGCAGAAGAGATTGATAAAGTTGAGATTCGGGTTGTCTGTGAATTTGTCCTTTTAAAGGTTGCGATATGCCAATTGTCACTAGCGGGAATTCTCAATGACGAAAATTAAGGGGTTGTTTGGTTAGAAGCATTTAAGTGTGTTATTGTGTTCGATGAGAGTAAAAATTCAAAAATATTTTTAAATTTTAATTTTATAAAATTAGGGTCAGGATCAGGTAAGGGCTCCCTTACTTTGTTAAAATGCGGACTTTTTTTTTTTTTTGATTTTTTTTGGTTTCTTTTTAAAACAACTAAAAAAAATATTTAATATTTTATGGAACTGAAATTTTTTCATAATACAGTGTTTTGGATGTGATTTGGGTACGTATAACAAAAATATGTATGTACAGTCTGGGCAGACTGTACCACCACTTTTTGGTATAGATATTCAAAACACGCACAAAATATTATATTATGGAAAAATTTCAGTTCCATAAAATATTAAATATTTTTTTTTAGTTGTTTTAAAAAAAAACCAAAAAAAATCAAAAAAAAAGTCCGCATTTTAACAAGGTAAGGGAGCCCTTACCTGATCATGTCTGTATAAAATTATTTATTTTAAATATAATTTATTTAACTGTCAAATATTATTTAAGTGATTGAATCGGTCCTATGTTCGCTCCGGTTGACCCGATTGGACTAATTTGATTAAAATTTGAATTAAACTGATTGACCATTGATTTTAAATTATTTTTTTGATACTAAATTTTTTTAATATTAAAATTAACTATTTTATTACTATTGTAATACATTTATTATGTTTTAATTTATCAAAAATTAGCTATTTTAAAATTTTATTTATTTATTAATAATATATATTTTTATATATTTATGATGACGATTTGATCTTTGATTGAACCAGGGGCGGACCTGCCTTAGGGCAGGGGGCACCTGACCCCACTGAATTTTCAGGGGGTCAGAGGTCATATTAGGAGGAAAAAAAATTAAAAAGGTCATATTAGGAAAAAAAATATTAAGAGGGTCTAAAGTGAACATGTATACTAAGAAATATAACCCCCACTGTATTATGTTATATATATACTAAGTGAGCAGACACTAGACAACAATCCCTAATTTTCAAATCCCACTAAGTCATTAAGCCAATTTTTCTATTCTTCTATATTGTGGATATAGAGAACCGATTCCAATTTTTCAAGTATAGAAAGAATTGGGGAATTGGCTCAAATGTTGGTTCAGAGAAGAAAGGATGATGTGTATCCCCAAGTCTATTTGTTGTTGAAATTGACTCTACTTTTACCCGTTACTACTGCAACTGTTGAAAGGACATTTTCAGCCATAAATATTGTGAAGAATGAACTCCATAACCAAATGGGAGATGAATGGATGAATGACAATTTAGTAACATACATTGAGCGTGATATTTTTATAACTATTAAAAATAAGGCTATATCATGCAACAATTTTAAGCAATGAAATCTCGAAAAATGTTATTATAAATAATATTTGAGGATTGTTTAGTTTTGTAAGTTATTTTATGAAATTTTTATTTGTAAGAATTTTTTTTCCGAGTTTGACCCTACTGAACAATTCGTCTGGATCCGCCCATGGATTGAATTGATGACTTATCTATCCAACAAATGACAAAGAATCAATTCTCTAAATTTATGCACCTTCGAGGCTCCGACATCCGACTCTAAGGACCTTGTTTTTTTTGTATTGTATTAAGAGTATTCACAACAGTTTCCCCAATAAACTCTTAATCCATACATTTGAAGAATACATTAACAAATCATTATTCAACAGTTTTCTTATCCTTATTTAATTCTCTATTCTAATCTCTATATGTGATTTTACTCCTCAGGATGAGAAAGTTAAAAGATTGTTATGCAAAATGACATTTCACACCCTCGTTTAAGTGGACAACTCATCAATCATTATCCAACTCATTTTCATTTTCAAATTATAAAATTAATATTGACTTATTTTTTAAAAATTAATTTTAAACATATTCAAATTTAAATTTGATATAAATTTATTTAATTCAGTATAATTATAAATATTATAAAAGTACTATTAGTTATAAAATTTATTATTTTCAAATTTTAAATGAATCATATTAATTTTAAATTTAAAAATATCACAAATTAACTTTTTAAAAGTTAATATTGATCTTATGTACATTTGCACCTACAATCCATTCAATACTCACTCCATAAATTATTTAAAATTTAAAATAAAATAAAAGTTATTTTACAGTGAAATACAATTTATAAATTATACTTTCTTTTATAAATTATAAGATTATTATTAATTTTTATAAGTCAATTTGATGCATTCTCAAACTTAATAGTTTTGCTAAGAATTGTAAAAATAATAAATTTTATAAGTAGTAGTATTTTTTTTTTCTAAATAAGTTACAATATGTATTGATTAAATTTATATTAATTTTAAATTTAAAAATATCACATACTTACTTTAAAAAAGATTAATAAATTAATAAAGATTTTATAATTAAAAACAAGAGGTTATAGTATATTACATTTATCATAAACTCTAACGCATGAAGCCAATACAAAGGTCAAATAGTTACAACGGTCAAACATGCTTTGAGTGTTGAAACTTTCAAATTTTATTATTTAAGGATAAATATAATGAACCTGTTGGGTGCATAATGAAAAGGAACATGTTGGGTACATAGTGAAAAAATTGAATCTCTATCCTACAGAATGACTCAATATTATTATAAAGTAGGGAAAGATAAGAAAACTATTGTAAATGCTTTAAAACTCTCATGTAGCGCATCCCCAAAATAGTTATTATCATTTTCATAAAAAAATGTTATTATGATATTTGGTCCATTTTATTTACTTTTCTTTTTGGTCCAAATAAAAGATGAGTAAAATACAATTTGTACTCATATTAATAAAAAATAGAAATAGAGAAAAGATAGTAAATTTTTTAAAATTTATCCTTAATAGCCCCACGAGATTATATAAAGTGATGAGTACTCTTATTTTTTTATACTAATAGACCTCACTAAATGAGAAAGAATCAATATAATATGGATTCTGGGTAGCCATCAATCTGTGATTTTACTTCTGAAATATTGCAACTATTACATGAAACTAAGAATTAGCTTTCTTGTAGTAGCTTCAGTTGCAGTTTTTATTGTTACTAGGAGTAAGATTAACTGTCCAATGAGCCGAAAAACTCTCAGCATAATATTTTTTTGGTATGTATGATTATATTATCTTTAGAAAATAGAAGTTCGTTTTAGTTTTATGACTATTTACTAGCTAGTTCTAGCTTCATATATTTGTGATGTGTCTAGTATATATAATTTATAAGGAAATGTTCGGTTACAAACACACTATATATGAAGAATGCATGTTGAGTTGGAATGTTTGGAGTTGAAGAGAGGGAACAAAGAGCTTCAGTTATTAGCAATGAGGGGAGTTGACAGTTAAGTTGTTTGCTACTCAAAACAAGAACAACTGCACTCTCAGATATGACAGAGGTAAGTTTTATCTTAAGGTTTTACTAGTTTTGCCTAAAAAGATTTGCTTTCTTTTGTTCAAATCCGTCCATTTTTGGATAGAAACAAGTTTCTTCCTAAGTTATTTTTTATCCTTTTCCCTTCTTTTTCATCTACTTAAAAACTCAGAAACACATTGTAAGAGTCGAGTTTTCTACATCCACCCAAAATCATTGTTAAATAATTTGAATGAGTAGTATTTTTGCCTTAATAATTACTATCTATGTTTGCCCTATTAATATTATGTTTATGTTTTCTTCTCCTCTTTATTGATCGATCGCAGAGTAAAATCAATACTAAAGCAAAAGACGAAATAAGAAGCTTACAATGATTACCAGCTTTTTTTTTTGGTTCTTCAAGGTATCCCAGACTCCCACTATTAGTTTGTCCAAGATTATTCTTCCGAGGTACGGTCGGACGCCAAAGCAGAGACTTAAACCGAGATCACTTGCTTAAGCTACCAGAGCCCCTTCCACTTAGGTCAACTTTTGGTGATATTACTACTAACTATTCTTTTCGAGTTTTTGTATTAAATCCCAAATCATAAGCAGCGGGGCTGCTATTCTCACTCCTAATGTGACATCTCAAAATTTGGGCTTACACCACCTAATTTTAATCACTAAAATATAAATAACATACATAAATTCTCCTGTTTATAATTATTACAATATCGTTTATTGTACAACAACACACATTAAATCCTCGTTATAATTATTCTTACACTATTTTACAACTTGGTGAGAACTAATACAACTACTAACTCGAACCATCATTCCATTCCCAGTTCTCTCTGTTGGATTAATTTTCAATTAATCTTAATTGGGACTACACATGTATATTATTAATGTGTATTATCATGTATAAGTCTACATTTAAGTGATTTAATTAAGTTTTAAGTAGGCTTAAGAGTATGTTTGTCATGGTATTAATGTGTAGAGATCAGATTTGTATTTTTAAATTGATGAGGGGCCAATTTAAAAATACTAAAAGATAGTAACTGCCATTTAGCAGTTTCATCATACGGCAGTCTTCTTTATAAGGGGTCATGGTCCCCAATTGAGCGTACGTAGTTTTTTTTTTAGATAATATCTTCATTGTTTTCTTTGTATCCCCATCAACAGAGAAATTCTTTCTAAAATACGCATCAATTGGAAGATCTTAACCCGTTTGATCAAACAATATTATGGAATCTGGTACGCTTCCGTTTTGTTCTTTCTTCTTCAATTCTTTTGTTTCAACATGGGTTATATTGTAATTAATTTCTGCTTAATTAATTTCCATCAATTGGTATCAGAGCCACCCATGTTTGATTCATAGAAAATTTATGAATTTTAGAGATTTTATAAAAAAAAAAAAAAAAAAAAAAAATTGGCGAAACCTGCTTTTGCGCCGAACTTGTTAGACTTGTACTATATATATATATATAATTCATAGACTTGTACATGATCTATATATATATTGCGTACGGTATATATATTACGTACTGAAGTATATATATATATATATATATATATATATATATATATATATATGATATCCTGAAGCATCTATATATGTGCATTTGTATAATCTGTTTAAAGAAATTAAAGTCTATATACATGCCTTATATATACAAGTCCCTGAAGCATGCTTTGTTTCTCAGTATATATATATATACAAATGACAATACTATTTAACACGCATAAAAAAAAAACATTTTTGCTCTCTGAACTCTAAACAGATTATGGGTATACTCTTAATCTATGTCCTTTTTCATACGTCAAAACCCAAGTCATTTTATGATTTTTTTTTTTAAAAAAAAAAAAAAATCTAAATCAGTCCATCTGTCACACTGTATGATTGTGTTCATTATTATTTATAAAGAACATGTAAGGCAATAACTTTTGTAGTATTATACATGGTGTTTTGGCCATTTCTGTATGTTATAATTATAATAGTGCAGAACCATGGATGTAGATAAAATAAATCATGTTTGTCCAATTTATAATAATCAATTAATACAGATGTCACTAAAGTGACCTCTCTTGTCTAGATTGTTTTGTTTGGATTGTTTAGATGTTCGTGTATGTATAATTCATGCAAATATTAATCAATCCAAAGATGAGTTCATATTTGATCGAATTTTATACATATTTGTGATGATAAACATGTGATACTTTTCGATGTAACTTAATATGAATAATGAATTCATGCAAACATGGATTTATTATTTAACATAATTATTGTCATTGTTTATATATTTTAACATGAGTACCAATTACAATTAATATCACTGTCCAAAGACATGATATTAATGTTGTGCTAGGTATCTTAAAATGTTATCATAAAAATTAATCAATTTAAAGATTGTTTATTTGGTTATTTAATGTGAACGTAGTAGTTTATTGATTTTTTTTTATTATTTATTTTTGTTCTCTATTCAGCTTTAATGTCTACTACTGCTATATCTGCTAACATGAATAATGTTCCAATGTTAAATGGAACAAACTTTAAGGACTGGAAAGAGAACATATTAATTGTTATTGGCTGCATGGACATAGACTTGGCATTAAGAATGCCGAAACCGAATGACCTCACTGAAGAAAGTACTCCTGAGGAAATTGGGTACTTTGAAAAGTGGGACCGATCGAACAGGCTAAGTCTTATGATCATGAAGCGTGGTATTCCAGAAGCATTTAGAGGTGCAATTACAAATGACAATATCACAGCCATTGAGTTTCTTTTGGAAATTCAGAACCGTTTTGTCAAAAACGATAAGGCTGAAACAAACACGTTTTTAGCAAGCTTGATTTCAATGAAGTACAAGGGCAAGGGTAATGTCAGGGAGTACATCATGGAGATGTCTCATCTTGCTTCAAAGCTTAAGGCACTAAAGCTTGATTTATCGGATGATATGCTCGTACATTTGATCCTAATTTCTCTTCCTGCACAATTCAGTCAATTTAAAGTTAGTTACAACTGCCAGAAGGAGAAATGGACTCTTAATGAGCTCATTTCATTTTGTGTGCAAGAGGAAGAAAGATTGAAGCAAGATAGGACCGAAAGTGCTCATTTTGCTAGCACCTCTAAAGGCAAGGGCAAGAGGAAAGATAGGGGAAAAGAAGTTGATGTTCCTAAGGGTCCGGGGCAAAAGAAACAAAAGACTGAAAATGGTTGTTTCTTTTGTGGCAAGCCCGGACATAAAAAGAAGGATTGTACCAAATTTGCCGCCTGGCGTGAAAAGAAAGGGTTGCCTGCACTCCCGAATGCCAACTGTTGCTGAAAGACGTATCTATGTGGGTGATGGCAAATCAGTGGAGGTGGAGGCAATAGGACATTTTAGATTGTTGTTAAGTACTGGTTACTATTTGGATTTAAAAGACACATTTGTTGTACCGTCATTTAGACGAAATTTAGTTTCTATTTCTGCATTGGACAAATTCGGTTATTATTGTTCTTTTGGAAATAAGAATTTCAATTTGTCTATTAATTCGAATGTAGTTGGTACCGGTTTACTTAATTTTTATGATAATCTATATTTGCTGGAAACTATTTCATCTTACAATGAAACCTTGCATGTGGAAACACGTGGTACTAAACGAAAATTAGATAAAGAAAATTCAGCCTCATTATGGCACAAACGCCTAGGTCACATCTCTAAATCTAGAGTTGAGCGTCTTGTGTCTAATGGAATTTTGGACTCCCTTGATTTTTCTGACTTTGATGTCTGTATTCAGTGTATCAAGGGAAAACAGACTAAAACGAAGAAAATAGGTGCCAATCGAACTACAGATGTCTTAGAATTAATACATACAGATATTTGTGGTCCATTCCCTACAGCTTCTTGGAATGGTCAACAATATTTTATAACATTCATAGACGACTATTCTAGATATGGTTACCTATTTCTTATACATGAAAAATCGCAGTCTTTGGATGTGTTCAAAACATTTAAGGCCGAAGTTGAGTTACAACTCAATAAACGGATTAAAAAGGTCAGATCTGATCGTGGTGGTGAATATTACGGCAGATATGACGGCTCAGGTGAACAATGTCCAGGACCGTTTGCTAAATACCTAGAGGAATGTGGAATCGTCCCACAGTACACTATGCCAGGGTCGCCTAGTATGAATGGTGTATCTGAGAGACGAAATCGGACTCTTAAGGATATGGTAAGAAGTATGATTAGTCAATCTACTTTACCAGAGTCACTCTGGGGTGAGGCTTTAAAGACAGCAACTTATATCCTCAATCGGGTGCCAACAAAAGCAACTGCAAAAACACCGTATGAACTTTGGGTTGGGCGAAAGCCTAGTCTAAAACACTTACGTGTTTGGGGATGTCCTTCTGAAGCGAGGCCTTATAAGCCTCATGAAAGGAAATTGGACTCCAAAACTGTTAGCAACTACTTTATTGGCTATGCAGAACGATCACGGGGTTACAAGTTTTATGATCCCATAAATAAGTCAATTTTTGAGACGGGAACTGCAACATTTTTTGAGGATGTTGAGTTTGGGGGAAGAAATCAAATCAGGAACATTGTCTTTCAGGAGGAAGAAGGAGAAAACTCAATTCCCACTTCTATTTTTGACAATGTGCAAGTTTCTATACCTGTAACTCAACAACCTCAAGAATCTGATCAATTAAGGCGATCCACGAGAGAAAGAAAATTTGCAATTTCAAATGATTATATCGTATATCTTCAAGAACAGGAGGTAGAAAATGGAATGCCGGAAGATGATCCAATTAATTTCTGGCAAGCCATGCAAAGTTCTAACTCTCAAAAATGGATTGAAGCCATGAATGAAGAGTACAAGTCTATGCAAGACAATAAAGTTTGGGAACTTGTTCCATTACCGTGTGGTGCAAAACCCGTAGGTTGTAAATGGATATTTAAAACCAAAAGGGATTCAAATGGTAATGTGGAAAGGTATAAGGCACGTCTTGTAGCTAAAGGCTTTACTCAAAAGGAAGGAATTGACTTTAAAGAGACTTTCTCTCCGGTTTCTTCGAAAGACTCTTTTAGGACAATTATGGCGCTTGTTGCACATTTTGACCTTGAGTTACATCAAATGGATGTCAAAACAGCATTTCTCAATGGTGACATTGAAGAAACAATTTATATGGTGCAACCAGAAAACTTTGTGTCTGGAGACCCAAAGAATATGGTTTGCAAATTGACGAAATCCATCTATGGACTCAAGCAGGCATCTCGTCAGTGGTACTTCAAATTTCATCAAGTCATTGTTTCATATGGTTTTGAAACAAATATTGTTGATAATTGTGTGTATCACAAATTCAGTGGGAGTAAACATATTTTCCTGGTTTTATATGTCGATGACATATTGCTTGCCACAAATGACATAGACATGTTGCATGACACCAAGAAATTTCTATCAAAGAACTTTGAAATGAAAGATCTTGGTAATGCTTCTTTTGTGTTAGGGATTGAGATACACCGAGAACGTTCTCGGCGTATATTGGGATTGTCACAAAGGAATTATATTGAGAAAGTTCTCAATAGGTTTAACATGCAAAATTGTAAATCAGGTAAAACCCCAGTCGCTAAAGGAGACAAGTTTAGTCTCAGTCAATGCCCAAAGAATAGCCTTGAAATTAAAGAAATGCAAAAGATTCCCTATGCATCGGCTGTAGGGAGTCTAATGTATGCTCAAGTATGTACGCGTCCGGATATTGCGTTCATAGTTGGCATGTTAGGCAGATATTTAAGTAATCCTGGCATGGATCATTGGAAAGCAGTCAAACGGGTTATGAGGTATTTACAGAGAACAAAGGATTATATGCTTACATATAAAAGATCGGATTGGTTAGAGATCATTGGGTATTCCGATTCTGATTTTGCTGGGTGCCAAGATAGCTGGAGATCCACTTCAGGCTATGTTTACTTATTGGCTGGTGGAGCGATTTCATGGAGGTCTGCAAAACAGACGCTCGTTGCTTCGTCTACCATGGCTGCAGAGTTTGTAGCATGTTATGAGGCATCAAATCATGGAATATGGTTGCGAAATTTTGTCACTGGGCTGCGAATTTTGGAAGGTGTTGAAAGACCATTAAAATTATATTGTGACAATAAATCAGCGGTATTATATTCCAACAACAACAGAAGCTCGACAAAGTCAAAGCACATTGAAATCAAGTTTCTCGTTGTGCAAGAAAGAGTGCAGAATGGACAGATTTCTATAGAGCATATTGGGACAAACTCCATGATAGCGGATCCGCTCACAAAAGGATTATCACCAAATGTCTTTCACGAGCACACTGCTCATATGGGTGTTATTCTATTTGAGGATACTTTAGTTTAGTGGGAGTTTGTATTTGAATTATTACTCTATGTTAAAACTACAGATTTTATTTATATATTTTCTGCAGGATTAAATTATTCAGTTTACTACACTCTATTAAGTATATTGAAGTATTGATCTCACTAAAGTTAATTAAGTAGGACCAGTTGGAAATAGGCATGTGTGAATCACATTACATGTAATTTCCATGCTATGCATCCATGATTGATCTATGTTATTTAGCTATGTTGGCATACGAGACCATTGATAGGTCCAATTACGATTATTGTAATAAAGACCGCTTTGATCCTATATTGATGTAGCTAATGGACGAGATTGTTTGGATACCCTTTAGAACATGAAAACAAATTTTAGGAGCTCACTAAAGTTAAACACATTTCTTAGAATGCATATGTGGTCCAGTGGGAGATTGTTGGATTAATTTTCAATTAATCTTAATTGGGACTACACATGTATATTATTAATGTGTATTATCATGTATAAGTCTACATTTAAGTGATTTAATTAAGTTTTAAGTAGGCTTAAGAGTATGTTTGTCATGGTATTAATGTGTAGAGATCAGATTTGTATTTTTAAATTGATGAGGGGCCAATTTAAAAATACTAAAAGATAGTAACTGCCATTTAGCAGTTTCATCATACGGCAGTCTTCTTTATAAGGGGTCATGGTCCCCAATTGAGCGTAGTTTTTTTTTAGATAATATCTTCATTGTTTTCTTTGTATCCCCATCAACAGAGAAATTCATTCTAAAATACGCATCAATTGGAAGATCTTAACCCGTTTGATCAAACAATATTATGGAATCTGGTACGCTTCCGTTTTGTTCTTTCTTCTTCAATTCTTTTGTTTCAACATGGGTTATATTGTAAATAATTTCTGCTTAATTAATTTCCATCACTCTCCGCTAGCCCTAACTACATTCTAATTTCCTGAAAAGAATTCCGAAACAAAAGTGTGAGATCAAAAAACACAGTAAATAATATCATGACTAAGATAGTGAAGAATAAGTTATCCCTTAGCCTTCAACATGGATACATAGATTTAGAAAAGGACAGAAAACATAAGTTTTCAACAAACAACTGCAGTGAAATGAATAATCCATTAGATATGTCAAATAAACCAAAATGTTTATTATCTTCTCCAATTTAAAAATTCACAATCAAGATTTCATCAATTGTAACTCCAATGGTCTTGATCATGTTAATCAACAGTTCCACTTTGCACCAGACCAAAGAGAACTTTCCCCACGTGTCCTTATCACATAGGCTAAAGACACTTAACAATCATATTGTCTTTGCACTCAAACCAAATACATTTAACTGTAACAACAATGGTCATTATCATGTTAATCAGTAGTTTATTTTTGCACCCAGTTCAAAGAGGATTTTCACCATGTGTCCTTGTTACACATGCTAATGACACCTAACAATCATATTATTTTTGCACCCAGGCCAAAGACATTCACAACAACTTAAGTCCTGATGATTAGTACAAATAAAAATGATATAAAGGATGAACATAAATAATTAATAAAAATAATAAGATAAAGGATAAATATTAAAAATTTACAATTTAATTTGCTTAGAGTCGAATAATGTCCAATTTGTCAACACGATATCCAGAACATCGATTCGAGTTCAAAAATAATATTTAAGGTCCATTGTTCAAATATAATAGTTAAAATTCAATAGGAAGTTTCATGTCAAAAGATATTAGATGAAGTGCCAACTATTAAGAAAATTTTAATCATTTCAAGAATTTTCACCATTTAATGTAAAGAAATGTATAAACGAACAATATTGTCTTACCAAAGTAAGTTTAAATTTAAGAGTATATAAAAAAAATGATATCTCTTATGAGTATAAAAGAAAATGATATCTCTTATTTTAACACATGACTAGATATTGCTTTCTATGCAATTGATTAACCTATATAATTTTTGCACTCTTACTAATATTCATCAATACTTAAGGTAGCCTTAGCATTTTTGCACTGTTACCGATAATTAAGGTAGCCTTATCACAGTCAGAGAAACACTACAAGAAGACCGGTTAATTCTGACGTACATTTCCGTCGGTATTAGTCTTATTCTGTCAGAAGTAGGTAATTTACGAGGGAACTTTTGGTCGTAAATTCCTTCGTAATTACACGCGTCAAAAATAAGTCCGTCGAATTATCTGTTGTAATTAGCTAACTTTGACGAAATTACGTCGTTAAGCACGATGTAATTTCGTCGTACATAACCTAAGTTCGAGGGAATATCTCCGAGGGAATAAGTCTGTCGGGGATAATTCCAAATATGTTCGAGGGAATATTTACGACGACCTATTTCAGTCGTACATAATGAGTTATAAATACAACATAATTTCTGTCGTATTTAAGCTATTACCGACGGAAGTTTCATTTATCAATTAAATAAGAAAACCTTATTTTTGACTGAATATTTGTCAAAATTACCTTATTCTGTCGAAAATAAGGTTTTTTTTTAAGAAATGATTTTTTTAAAATTTAAGGGTCCAGGTAAACAAACCCAATATTTTTGTACCTGCACCTTGTTTCAGCCCAATAATAGTACTATTTCCTGTCATTCAACATATACGAAGAAGACAAAATACCGTTAGACAATTGCTCTCAAATGGAATTATCTCAATTGACTATGTAAAGTCAAAAGATAATATTGTGAATCCGCTTACGAAAGGTTTAACAAGAGAGCAAGTGGAAAGATCATCGAAGGGAATGTGTTTAAAGTCTATTGTTTAAATAAGAGTCGTCATAGTGGCAACCCAACCTAGCTGACTGGAGATCCCAATATCTAGGTTCAATGGGCAAACCGAACTATGTAGTACTTAGTAAAGCAATGAGGAGATATTTATTCCTAACCATTCTTATGATGAGACAGTGCACATCTGCCGCGAGAATTAGGATAAGTTACGCTTTTAATGACTTTTATATCTTGAAATACGTTCAAGTGGAGTGTTGCAGGATATTCTTGATAAAAGTCACCTACTTGAGTAAGAAGGGGGGCACTTCTGTGAGAAATTTGAAAGGCTGAATTCTCTAATATACTCACGGAACTAAGAGGTGTTTCAAGGCCAAAATGAACACAAACGCGAGAAACAACTATGTCTGAAGAGATATTTTGTGAATTATATTGTCTTGGTTTACACGAAAAGCTGACAGTTCAAAGACATCAAGTCTACTGATTAGCCAAGTAAATCCAATAGACTTTACTAGGGCAAGTTCAAAGCCACTAGGCTACTTAACCCGATGAAGTATCTTTTCTCATGTACTCGAACTAGTGTCTGCATATTCATAACATATATATTTTTTCCCTTCTTTCTCATGATATAAACTAAATTTTACATTCATGTTGAAACATTAAATATTAGAGCATTTTGAGGCTCAATTTAATGAGGCACCCACACACATGTCAATTTTACATTCATGTCGGGTCCATGCACCAATGCGTTCTTCTCCGCAAGGAGTATAACGTGGTATATTTATGTGTTCAAATCCATTAAGAATTAAATGAGAAAATTGACTCCAAAGTCACCTACTTGAAATGTTGAAAATTACAAAAGTCTCACATAGGGCATTAATGGGAAAAATAAAGAATTTATATATGGGATGTTTGCTCAATGGGAAGGGCCCCAAGGGGCACCCCACTTTTGTGGAAGGGAGAGGACCTAACCAAGGCTTGGTTCGAACCCACACGCGTGTCGCCATCCGGTCAGAAGGACGGGCCGGGCGGGGCAGGCCGGGCCGGGGGCGGACGGGTGGGTCGGGTCATGATATATATTTTTTGGACAAAATTTGTTTAAAAAAATTATCATCATCATACTACGTCGTTTTGACAACAGTTGAACGCTAACAGTCATATCCCCACTGATAAATCGCGCAGAAATGTTCTATAAATAAACAATGTGGGAATCCCGTTCAACATAAGTTTTATATATTCCCGTTTATGTTCTTTCCCGTTTTCTGCAAAATAATTCCCGTTCTGTTCTCTACCAAAAATACAGTGTGCAGTTTTCTCAGTTTTCTTCATTCCTTCCAGTATCTACATGCATCATTACTGTAAGTTGTATTTGTTAGCAACTAAACCAAATATATTCTAGATTATTCAAGAAATATCTTAATTAATATTAATACATGAATTGGTGATATCTAAGTACATGATACATATACATGAATGTATTTGAATTGTCTTGAAACATGTAATGGTTAGGTTCATGTACATGAATGTGGTCATGTAGTAATTATTATTGTGGATCTAGAAGTGTCATATGAGTCCTATAAATAGTCTTGTACTTAGATCATTTTAATAAAGTGAAATGAAAGTATTCTCAAGTGTTCTATAAATTTATATTTCACTTCTTCTATAATTTATCATCTTCCATAAATTTCCAACAAGTGGCATCAGAGCTAAGGTTAATTTGAAGGTTAAATTAAAGTGGCTAAGGTAAAATCGACGACCCAAGAAAGGTGACTTAGTGCTATCAAAGTGTTTCGCCGGGCGAGTGCAAAGTGTGCGCGTTATAGCTCCGAATTGCAATCAAGCAAATGTGCTAGTTGAGAAAATTTTTGAAGTTTGTGAGTTGAAGCACGTCACAAAGGTTGTCATATTGATAACATTTTTGGTGAGGTAAATTATAAAAAAATGATGTTTCCTAGGTTTGGTGCCAAATTAGTGTTCACAAATTATAATGTTTGGAGTATAAGGATTCGAGTATTTCTTGGAGAATGCAATTTATGGCAAGATGTCATTGCAAATCCAGAAAAATGTATTTCAGAAAAAGATCGAGAAATAAAAGAAAAAAGAACAAGGAAGATTTTGCAAGGAGTAATGCATGAAGAAGTCTGGATGCGTGTTGCAAGTTTTAATTCTCTATCTCAGTTATGGAATGAGCTTGAATTGATTTGCAAGAATTATAAAGGTTCATCGTTACCTAAAGAGTCTTGGTTTTTGGAAGAGGATGAGAAATTTGTTAAAGAAATTGATGAAGTTGAAGAAGAAAGTAAAAAAGAATTTTTTGAAGATATCTCGAAAGAGGAAGACCAAAAGATATGTGAAGATAAAAAAAGAGAAATTGAAGAGAAGAAGAAGTTGGAGTCTCAACAGAAATTAGAAGATGAAATGAAATTTGAGGCCCACAAGTTGATGGAGAACGATTTTGAGAAGAGACTAGACAAAGCCAAGGAGCTGGAGGAAATTGAGAACGAACAACAAGAGGTTTCTCGCCAAAAACACATTGAGAAGACGACAAAAGATGTTGAGAAGGAAGAACATATATGAATTAAAACTAAAAAGGATATGTGATGAAGAAGTAGATGAGGAGAGGTTTGAAGATGCATTTCAGTGGGTAGAAAATGAAAATGAACTGAAAGAGGCATGGGGCAGTGAAAGAAACGAGAATAAAGAAAAAAACATCCATGTGGGTGAAGACACTGAGAGTAGACCTGAGGAAGTTCATGAGCTGAAAATTGATGAGAAGACTGCAAAAGATGTCCTTGATGGAAAAGAAAACGAAGAGTTTTTTGAGGAATTCGAGTTGGAAGAAAATGAGAAGGGTGTTACCGAATGTTACAGATATGAAGAAACAGAGTATATACACATAGAAGCTGAGAAAATAGAAGTACTCCAGGAGGATCATTATGAAGATAATTATAATAAAGCAAACAATGCATGGATTCATAATGTAAGTGACAACAGAAGTGAGACTTGAGAAAACTGCCAACGTGAAATAAATGATAATAGTACAAAACAATGCCAAGATGCGGATGATAATGACAGAAGCATAGGGCTCATCAAGTGTTTGTTTGCGACAGAGACATTTAACATAGGGTTGAACATGTCTGCAAAGACGACGGTCTTCTCAAATGTTTGTAAGTTTGATGGTAATAAATTTAGACGGGTATCCAGTGGAGAGTATATACAGATGAATGGTCGTGCTGGTCGTAGAGGAATTGATGAGCATGGAGTCTGTATACTTATGGTGGATGAGAAGTTGGAGCCTTCTACTGCTAAAATGATGTTTAAAGGAAGTGCTGATTGTTTGAATAATGCCTTCCATCTAAGCTACAACATGCTCTTGAATCAGATGAGATGTCAAGATGGTAATCCTGAAAATTTACTTCGTAATTCATTCTATCATTTTAAAGTTGGTCGTGCTATTCCTGATCTTGAGAAACAAGCAAAGCACCTTGAAGAGGAGCATGAGAACAATATTTTGAGAAATAGTGAAATGGAGAAGAAATTATACAAGCATGTAAAATGTGAGAAGCTAGTAAGCAAGATCAAGAAGAACAAATGGAAACTTCAAGCATTTGTGTCATATACATCAATGGAGATGACAAAAGAGTTTCTTGCATTTGAAGGAATCGGAAGATCAAAATATTTTACGACATTATGAAGAATAAATTTGGTTTACAGGAGGCCTTGTTAGCAACTAAACCAAATATATTCTAGATTATTCAAGAAATATCTTAATTAATATTAATACATGAATTGGTGATATCTAAGTACATGATACATATACATGAATGTATTTGAATTGTCTTGAAACATGTAATGGTTAGGTTCATGTACATGAATGTGGTCATGTAGTAATTATTATTGTGGATCTAGAAGTGTCATATGAGTCCTATAAATAGTCTTGTACTTAGATCATTTTAATAAAGTGAAATGAAAGTATTCTCAAGTGTTCTATAAATTTATATTTCACTTCTTCTATAATTTATCATCTTCCATAAATTTCCAACAAGTGGCATCAGAGCTAAGGTTAATTTGAAGGTTAAATTAAAGTGGCTAAGGTAAAATCGACGACCCAAGAAAGGTGACTTAGTGCTATCAAAGTGTTTCGTCGGGCGAGTGCAAAGTGTGCGTGTTATAGCTCCGAATTGCAATCATGCAAATGTGCTAGTTGAGAAAATTTTTGAAGTTTGTGAGTTGAAGCACGTCACAAAGGTTGTCATATTGATAACATTTTTGGTGAGGTAAATTATAAAAAAATGATGTTTCCTAGGTTTGGTGCCAAATTAGTGTTCACAAATTATAATGTTTGGAGTATAAGGATTCGAGTATTTCTTGGAGAATGCAATTTATGGCAAGATGTCATTGCAAATCCAGAAAAGTGTATTTCAGAAAAAGTTCGAGAAATGAAAGAAAAAAGAACAAGGAAGATTTTGCAAGGAGTAATGCATTAAGAAGTCTGGATGCGTGTTGCGAGTTTTAATTCTCTATCTCAGTTATGGAATGAGCTTGAATTGATTTGCAAGAATTATAAAGGTTCATCGTTACCTAAAGAGTCTTGGTTTTTGGAAGAGGATGAGAAATTTGTTAAAGAAATTGATGAAGTTGAAGAAGAAAGTAAAAAAGAATTTTTTGAAGATATCTCGAAAGAGGAAGACCAAAAGATATGTGAAGATAAAAAAAGAGAAATTGAAGAGAAGAAGAAGTTGGAGTCTCAACAGAAATTAGAAGATGAAATGAAATTTGAGGCCCACAAGTTGATGGAGAACGATTTTGAGAAGAGACTAGACAAAGCCAAGGAGCTGGAGGAAATTGAGAACGAACAACAAGAGGTTTCTCGCCAAAAACACATTGAGAAGACGACAAAAGATGTTGAGAAGGAAGAACATGAATTAAAACTAAAAAAGATATGTGATGAAGAAGTAGATGAGGAGAGGTTTGAAGATGGATTTCAGTGGGTAGAAAATGAAAATAAACTGAAAGAGGCATGGGGCAGTGAAAGAAACGAGAATAAAGAAAAAAACATCCATGTGGGTGAAGACACTGAGAGTAGACCTGAGGAAGTTCATGAGCTGAAAATTGATGAGAAGACTGCAAAAGATGTCCTTGATGGAAAAGAAAACGAAGAGTTTTTTGAGGAATTCGAGTTGGAAGAAAATGAGAAGGGTGTTACAGAATGTTACAGATATGAAGAAACGGAGTATATACACATAGAAGCTGAGAAAATAGAAGTACTCCAGGAGGATCATTATGAAGATAATTATAATAAAGCAAACAATGCATGGATTCATAATGTAAGTGACAACAGAAGTGAGACTCGAGAAAACTGCCAACGTGAAATAAATGATAACAGTACAAAACAATGCCAAGATGCGGATGATAATGACAGAAGCATAGGGCTCATCAAGTGTTTGTTTGCGACAGAGACATTTAACATAGGGTTGAACATGTCTGCAAAGACGACGGTCTTCTCAAATGTTTGTAAGTTTGATGGTAATAAATTTAGACGGGTATCCAGTGGAGAGTATATACAGATGAATGGTCGTGCTGGTCGTAGAGGAATTGATGAGCATGGAGTCTGTATACTTATGGTGGATGAGAAGTTGGAGCCTTCTACTGCTAAAATGATGTTTAAAGGAAGTGCTGATTGTTTGAATAATGCCTTCCATCTAAGCTACAACATGCTCTTGAATCAGATGAGATGTCAAGATGGTAATCCTGAAAATTTACTTCGTAATTCATTCTATCATTTTAAAGTTGGTCGTGCTATTCCTGATCTTGAGAAACAAGCAAAGCACCTTGAAGAGGAGCATGAGAACAATATTTTGAGAAATAGTGAAATGGAGAAGAAATTATACAAGCATGTAAAATGTGAGAAGCTAGTAAGCAAGATCAAGAAGAACAAATGGAAACTTCAAGCATTTGTGTCATATACATCAATGGAGATGACAAAAGAGTTTCTTGCATTTGAAGGAATCGGAAGATCAAAATATTTTACGACATTATGAAGAATAAATTTGGTTTACAGGAGGCCTTGTTAGCAACTAAACCAAATATATTCTAGATTATTCAAGAAATATCTTAATTAATATTAATACATGAATTGGTGATATCTAAGTACATGATACATATACATGAATGTATTTGAATTGTCTTGAAACATGTAATGGTTAGGTTCATGTACATGAATGTGGTCATGTAGTAATTATTATTGTGGATCTAGAAGTGTCATATGAGTCCTATAAATAGTCTTGTACTTAGATCATTTTAATAAAGTGAAATGAAAGTATTCTCAAGTGTTCTATAAATTTATATTTCACTTCTTCTATAATTTATCATCTTCCATAAATTTCCAACAAGAGGCATCAGAGCTAAGGTTAATTTGAAGGTTAAATTAAAGTGGCTAAGGTAAAATCGACGACCCAAGAAAGGTGACTTAGTGCTATCAAAGTGTTTCGCCGGGCGAGTGCAAAGTGTGCGCGTTATAGCTCCGAATTGCAATCAAGTAAATGTGCTAGTTGAGAAAATTTTTGAAGTTTGTGAGTTGAAGCACGTCACAAAGGTTGTCATATTGATAACATTTTTGGTGAGGTAAATTATAAAAAAATGATGTTTCCTAGGTTTGGTGCCAAATTAGTGTTCACAAATTATAATGTTTGGAGTATAAGGATTCGAGTATTTCTTGGAGAATGCAATTTATGGCAAGATGTCATTGCAAATCCAGAAAAGTGTATTTCAGAAAAAGTTCGAGAAATGAAAGAAAAAAGAACAAGGAAGATTTTGCAAGGAGTAATGCATGAAGAAGTCTGGATGCGTGTTGCAAGTTTTAATTCTCTATCTCAGTTATGGAATGAGCTTGAATTGATTTGCAAGAATTATAAAGGTTCATCGTTACCTAAAGAGTCTTGGTTTTTGGAAGAGGATGAGAAATTTGTTAAAGAAATTGATGAAGTTGAAGAAGAAAGTAAAAAAGAATTTTTTGAAGATATCTCGAAAGAGGAAGACCAAAAGATATGTGAAGATAAAAAAAGAGAAATTGAAGAGAAGAAGAAGTTGGAGTCTCAACAGAAATTAGAAGATGAAATGAAATTTGAGGCCCACAAGTTGATGGAGAACGATTTTGAGAAGAGACTAGACAAAGCCAAGGAGCTGGAGGAAATTGAGAACGAACAACAAGAGGTTTCTCGCCAAAAACACATTGAGAAGACGACAAAAGATGTTGAGAAGGAAGAACATGAATTAAAACTAAAAAGGATATGTGATGAAGAAGTAGATGAGGAGAGGTTTGAAGATGCATTTCAGTGGGTAGAAAATGAAAATGAACTGAAAGAGGCATGGGGCAGTGAAAGAAACGAGAATAAAGAAAAAAACATCCATGTGGGTGAAGACACTGAGAGTAGACCTGAGGAAGTTCATGAGCTGAAAATTGATGAGAAGACTGCAAAAGATGTCCTTGATGGAAAAGAAAACGAAGAGTTTTTTGAGGAATTCGAGTTGGAAGAAAATGAGAAGGGTGTTACAGAATGTTACAGATATGAAGAAACAGAGTATATACACATAGAAGCTGAGAAAATAGAAGTACTCCAGGAGGATCATTATGAAGATAATTATAATAAAGCAAACAATGCATGGATTCATAATGTAAGTGACAACAGAAGTGAGACTCGAGAAAACTGCCAACGTGAAATAAATGATAACAGTACAAAACAATGCCAAGATGCGGATGATAATGACAGAAGCATAGGGCTCATCAAGTGTTTGTTTGCGACAGAGACATTTAACATAGGGTTGAACATGTCTGCAAAGACGACGGTCTTCTCAAATGTTTGTAAGTTTGATGGTAATAAATTTAGACGGGTATCCAGTGGAGAGTATATACAGATGAATGGTCGTGATGGTCGTAGAGGAATTGATGAGCGTGGAGTCTGTATACTTATGGTGGATGAGAAGTTGGAGCCTTCTTCTGCTAAAATGATGTTTAAAGGAAGTGCTGATTGTTTGAATAATGCCTTCCATCTAAGCTACAACATGCTCTTGAATCAGATGAGATGTGAAGATGGTAATCCTGAAAATTTACTTCGTAATTCATTCTATCATTTTAAAGCTGGTCGTGCTATTCCTAATCTTGAGAAACAAGCAAAGCACCTTGAAGAGGAGCATGAGAACAATATTTTGAGAAATAGTGAAATGGAGAAGAAATTATACAAGCATGTAAAATGTGAGAAGCTAGTAAGCAAGATCAAGAAGAACAAATGGAAACTTCAAGCATTTGTGTCATATACATCAATGGAGATGACAAAAGAGTTTCTTGCATTTGAAGGAATCGGAAGATCAAAATATTTTACGACATTATGAAGAATAAATTTGGTTTACAGGAGGCCTTGTTAGCAACTAAACCAAATATATTCTAGATTATTCAAGAAATATCTTAATTAATATTAATACATGAATTGGTGATATCTAAGTACATGATACATATACATGAATGTATTTGAATTGTCTTGAAACATGTAATGGTTAGGTTCATGTACATGAATGTGGTCATGTAGTAATTATTATTGTGGATCTAGAAGTGTCATATGAGTCCTATAAATATTCTTGTACTTAGATCATTTTAATAAAGTGAAATGAAAGTATTCTCAAGTGTTCTATAAATTTTTATTTCACTTCTTCTATAATTTATCATCTTCCATAAATTTCCAACAGTATTTACATGCATCATTACTGTAAGTTCAATACATAACATAGAATTTAGTTCAAAGTATTCTTAATTTTGAAGTGCTTCTAATTAAGAATTGAAAATCCGTTTTATCTTGGGAAGCAATTATTTAATAAATCCTTTAGCACCGTTGAGGGAATAAATTTGCTTTAAAGAGACTGTGAATTCAAAAGATTCGGATTTTTTCTGTGTTATAATTCTGTTCTGTTTTATTATATTTATATATATTAAATAATACTATATATTACGGATAACAGTGATGACCATGGATCTGGGTTTCATTCTCTTGTACTATACTTGCAATATGATGTTTAACCCTCTTTTTATGTTTTTAATTTATTTCTTTTCTTTTGTTATGGAGATTGATGAAAATAAAAAATATTGAAAATTTGTGGTGCCTAGTTATAAAATCTAAGCTTTTTTGTTATATTTTTTTACGATCATATGTTATATTTAAATATTTTAATACAGTCAAGGCGTATTTTTCTACAGTTAAACAATATAAATCAAGCGGGTCCAATCAGGTTGTCGGCCGAATCGGATATTTCGATCAATTTTTACTGCAAAATCAATTTAGGGTGGACATTAATTATATGCAATTCGGTAATTTATATAACAATTTGGAAATTCAATTATCATTAGAGCTAAATTGTGAGTTTGATTATATTTAGTAGGGCTAAGCAAGTAACCAAATTGGAACCGAAACCGCACCAAAAATCGCACAAATCGCACCAATTAAAACCGTACCAACGGTTCCAATGTATGTGGCGATTTTAGGTGGGTTGAATAACCAAATTTACGGTTCCGGTTTGGTTACTAGTCAAAACCAAACCGCATAAAATCGAAACCGCTCCATGTGTGTGTATGTATGTATTATCTCTAATAAATTCTAAAGTTACTTTTCACTTGAACACGCTAAGCGAAAACCCCAGTCTTGCATTGTCATTTTTTCACCAATTGAAAGAAGATGTTAGAGGTTATAGAGTAAAAAATTAACCAATTGGGTTTTGAAATTTTGAATTTGTTTGATGCGTTATTGGAGGGGCTTATAGTTGAGGGGCTCGAGCACTTGATGCATTTGTTAATGTCAATGCTATAATTGTAATAGTCTAATAGATTATTTTTAGTCCTCCCTGCAATATATTTTATTCTATCTTCAATATATACTTTTAATTTTTTGGAAAACTAGATAAACATTTTTGCTTGTTATTGAATATATGGTCTCCGTTGTTTTATATAACGCATATTTTAGTTTTAAAGCATGCTTGATATAATTCTAATTGTCGACTTTGTCACTAAGTTCATTGCTCGATGTAAGTTTTATGTTAAATTTTATTGAAGGCTTAAATTTTGTTGTTGTTTCAATTAGTTTTGGAACCGAAACCGCACCAATTAAAATCGCACCGCACACTTTAAAACCGCACCGCACCAATCACAAACGATTTCGGATGCGGTTTTAAATTTTTCAAATCGCACCAAACCGCACCATGTTCACCTCTAATATTTAGCCCTAATTTTTACGCACGTAACATCTTTTTCTCGTAATTCATAACATCTTTAACTTTTTTTACGCGTATAACATGTGTATGTAAGATGACTAGTATAAATAAAGGTCGCAAATTGTCATAACTACACTCTTACTAAAATAAAGATTTTCCTTTTTATTATAAATAAATTAGAAAAATGATATTTCTACAAGTAAAATTTGATATTTTCACAAAATCTCTCTCACATGATTATGAGATCCATCTATTATTCATGCGAAAGCAACATTGTAAAAGTATTATTTTTACCAAGAGTGTAAACGAACCGAAGCGAATAGAGGGCTACTCGAATTCGACTAGAAATGATAAATTCGTACTCGAATTCGAATTGTATTTGAAAAATTCTATTTAGATTTGACTCGACTCGAATTCGATTCGACTCGGATCGAATTATATTCAAACTACTCGCGAGCTTTAAATTCAAGCTCGAATTCGAGTCTCCGCATAATAACTAGCTTTATAATAAATATAATTATAAATTAAATTTATTATTTTATTTACTAATGAGAAAATATATTTACTATTACACTTTATAAATATAAAATCAAAATTAAAAATAAAACAAAACAATAATACTTAATTATCCTAATTCAATTTAAATTTGTACTCCCTCCATCCCAAAATAATAGACGTTCTACACTGTTTTTTACCCTTCCTTCTCCATCACCATTAATGACTATTTAATGATGCCCATTCACCTTCTCTCCTTTTTCTCTCTTTACCAAATTCATCCTATTCACTTTCTCTCTCCTTTTTCTCTCTCATATTAGCTAAGCTGAGAAACGTTAATGGAGTCGCCGGGATTATACTCTGTGCCACCGGGGAGTACTATTATTCTACTCCTTTTTTTCATCTGAGGGGATTATACTCTGTGCCACCGGAGAAAATAATCCAAACAAAAAGGGAGGATTATACTCTGTGCCACCGGGGATTACACTACCAAATCAAATCAGAAAATGATTCATGTTTGTTTGGTAGTGTCTGATTTGATCTATGATCAGGTAGTGTTTATATTAATGATCTGGTAGTGTCTTATTTTTGATCTGGTAGTGATTTGATCTGGTAGTGTCTGATTTGATCTGTTCAACTCCAAACAAACAAACAAACATGAATCATTAACATAAATCAAATGAGAAAATGATTTTATGAGTGTCTGGTTTGATCTGTTCGACGGCGTTAATGGATCGACTGCGTTAATGGAGTCGCCGGTAATGGTTAATGGATCGACTACATTAATGGAGTTAATGGAGCCATTCTTGAAGTAGCTCTGTTTGATTGCGCTCATAAAATGGTTATAGTTATGGTGAGTTGAATTGTTTGGTAGTGTCTGATTTGATCTATTACGGCGAGAGGGTAGAGAAAGCACGAAGCAAAGAGATGTTCACATTCTTTTCCACCAGAATAGAAGGCACACAGGAAGCTTAACAAGGAAATATAGTATTAATTAAGGGTAAAATAATAAAATTACAATTATTCTTAATCTTTGTGAAACTCTCTAAAACGTCTATTATTTTGGGATGGAGGGAGTATATATTATAATAGAATATATCGAGTATCTAATTAAATATGTATCAATCGAGTATGTATCAAATCATAATCAAAAATTCGAGTAGGTTGAATTTTAAACGAGTCGAGTATAACTTTGTTAAAATTTTATTCATATTTTTATTTGAACTATTTTTAAAACTTAAATTTAAATTATATTATTAACAAATCTAAATCTTTTTTAAGTCGAGTTGGAATCCAACCTTAACTGTTTATAAAAATATCAATTCTCACGACTTAAAATGAGGAGAGAAACCATTTTCACCAATGGTTTACAACAATACGACAATAATTTTGTTACATCCTCACCTCACCCAATAACCCTTTCCCACAAAAAGAAAAAGTCATTGTTCCCAAAGCACATCTAGGAATGCTAAAACTCCTAATCCTCTCCCACGTGTGCCCCTGCACGCTCTATACTCCACACGTGTCAACCATACTTTCCCTCCTCCTCCTCCTCCTTCATCCCTCCCTCGCTCTCTCTCACACTCCCCTCACTCTATCTCCTCATTTTCTCTCTAAAAATGACCGATCGGAATTCCGGCACCGTCCAACTCCAAAGACAGCAAAGACCCACCACCGCTCAGACAGCATTTCTCCGTAAACTCCATGAACACGCGTCAAACTCCGGCCAACTCTTCGGATTCCTTACTCTAGTGATCTCCGGCGCCATTTTACTCTTTTTCACCGGTCTGACTATAACTACCACAGTTTTGGGTCTGATTTTCTTCACCCCATTGATTCTGATTTCGAGCCCGATTTGGGTCCCGGTCGGAACCGTGCTTTTCATTGCTGTCTCCGGTTTTTTATCGGTTTGTGGATTTGGAGTCGGTACTGTTGCTGCTGTGTCTTGGATTTATAGGTATTACAGGGGGTTACATCCGGTCGGTTCGGATCGGGTTGATTATGCGAGGAACAGGATTGCGGATACGGCGAGTCATGTGAAGGATTATGCCAGGGAGTATAGTGGGTATTTGCATAGCAAAGTGAAGGATGCTGCTCCTGGTGCATGAACCGGTCGGGTTGGAGATGAGGCGGGAGATGTTTGAACTGGGTTATTTTTGGTTAAATAGGGTGATTTCATTTGGGACTTGTGGTTAAATGCCACTTTCTTGTTTTACGTTTTGAGTTTGACATGATCTAACATAATGTGTTTGATGCTTGTGCGGTTGTACTTGTGCCCAAGGTGGTTGATTTTTATCTTTTTTTTTATTTATTTATTACTTCCCCCAATCCTCAAAAAGTGGTTTAGTTTGATTTTTTTAAAGTCTAATTAACTCTTTTTGTAATTAAAATATATACTATTTTTTTAAATATAAGTTCAAGAACTATAACTATAAGAAATTACATTGAATTTAAAAACAAGTTTCAATTTTTATGAATTTGCAAATATAAATAATAAAGCTTAATTTTTAATTTTAAAATTGATTAATTTGACTAAAAATAGTAATTTAAACTAATTTTGAGAGACAGGGAGAGCAAATCGTTTTATTGAGCGGAGTAATACTAGGTTGGTGATTTTTTTGTAGATGTTCACACTATTTTTGGTGGGCATTTGAGTTGTTTAATTTATAATTCAAACACGTATCACACTATTTTTAGTGGTCATTTGAGTTATTTAATTTATAAAAATAACGTCTGAGGTTTATATTTTTAGTGGGCATTTGAGTTATTTAATTTATAAAAATAATGTCTGAGGTTTCATGCAACGTTCCAAAAATAATGCATGGATCCCCAAATGTTATAGTTACAAAAATTACTTTTACTTAAAGAGGGATATTGGGTTTGGGTTTGGGTTTGGGTTGGGGTTGGGGTTGGGTAGGATAGGGTAGGGTGGGGTGGGGAGTGGGGGACGAAGGAAAGTAATTCTTATGAGGAAATTATGCTAGATTACTATTCTAATTATATGCAATAGATAGATATTGTAGTACGAAACCTATTCTTAATACCCTAGCTATGCTAGACGAAGACACTACTTAGTTTGTTGGCCTTTGGCCTCCTTCACACCCAAAAAGAAAAGAAAAGGTTTTGTATGATTTGCAAAGGATGAAGATAGAGATAAAGACTCCAAGGACCCATGTGATGATGACGAATATACGAGTAGAACCGACTTTAATTGATAAAGTTAAAGCTGCTCAAACTACAGACCTGGAGCTGATGCGTATGAGAAAAAAAGTGCAAGAAGGTGCTATGCCGGAAGCAAAAATTGATGAAGAAGGAATACTTCAAGTCAGCTCCAGAATTTGTGTTCCTAATGACCCTGATTTAAAGTATAAAATCATGATGGAGGCGTACAATATACCGTTTGCAATCCATCCTGGGAGTACCAAAATGTATCGTGATCTTCGTCATACATTTTGGTGGAGCAATATGAAGAGAGAGATAGCGCTGTTTATCTCAAGGTGTCTAACTTGTCAACGAGTCAAGGTGGAGCATCAAGTGCCAAAAGGTCCATTGCAACCACTTGAAATTCCAGAATGGAAGTAGGAACACATTACCATGAATTTCGTTACTGGTCTTCCCAAGGTTTCTCAAGGCATAGATGCGATTTGGGTCATTGTTGATAGATTGACCAAGTCTGCTCATTTCTTACCAATACGAGAAACTTATACACTTGAACGCCTTGCTAGTATGTATATAAACGAGTTTGTAAGATTTCATGGTATGCTTGTATCCATAGTTTCTAATCGAGACCCAAGATTCACTTCAAAATTTTGGGTTAGTTTGCAAAAAGCTATGGGCACGGATTTACGATTCAGTTCGGCATATCATCCTCAGACGGACGAAAAATCAGAGAGGACTATTCAAACTCTGGAAGATTTATTAAGACTTTGTGTCCTTGACTTTAAGGGAAGTTGGGACAAGTTCTTACAATTGGTGGAGTTTTCCTACAATAACAGTTATCAATCAAGTATTGGCATGGCTCCATTCGAGGCGTTGTATGGAAGAAAGTGTCATTCTCCAGTATGCTGGAATAAGGTGGGTGAAGCAACGTTGTTGGGACCGGAGTTGGTACGTATGACTACGAAAAAGATTCAAACGATCTGACAACGTATAAAGACCTCACAAGATCGACAAAAGAGTTATGCTGATCTTCATCGAAAGGACGTGGAATTCGATATTGGAGATCATGTATTGTTACGTGTTTCTCCATGAAAAGGAGTTACGAGATTTGGAAAGAGAGAAAAGCTCAATCCTCGATTCATTGGCCCAATTTAAATCCTCGATCGAGTAAAAACTGTGGCGTATAGACTCCCTTAGTCTTCAACAATGTTAAACTGATAAAATACAATAGACATCAAGTTTAACTGCAGCGGAACAAATAATCCATTAAAAGAGTCAAGTAGAGAATAATATTTACTATCTTTTATGATTTAAAAGGTTTTCATCACTTTTATCGCTGGGACTCAGCTTAATAAATAATCCACATCATCGAATCACCCCTGCACTACGGCCAAGGATATTATTTAGTATCACGACCACAAATTATCCATGCACTATAGGCCAAGGATATTCGTGTATTCATTAATGGTCATGATCATGCCAACAACTGTCCATCAATGTACTACGGGCCAATGAGGACTTTTACCACATCATTTGTAATATTACGGTCATGATTACACCGATTAATCCCTGATCATAATCATACCAAGTCCATCTATGCACTATAGACCACAAATGACTTTCAAAAAAAATATAAACATGAGGATGATGACAATGATATAAGAATTCAATAAAACAAGTTCACGAATTAAATTATCCAGGAATTAATAACGTGCAATTTGTCAACATGATACTTCTTTGTAGAGTAAAATTCAAGAATAATATTCATGCACCAAAAATAAATTGGACAGAAAAGAATCAATTTTTCGTCGTGAATAGTACCCCGTGAATAGTACTTCGGGAATAGTACATCATGAATAGTACCCCGACATGAAAAGTACTCCAAATACCCGAGTGAATAATATTCGGGTGAATAGTAATTTCGGTGAATAGTAACCCGTGAATAGTAACTCGTGAATAGTATTTCGGTATGTAAAATGCCCCAAATACCCGAGTGAATAATACTAAAGTGAATAGTAATGGGGTGAATAGTAACTCGTAACAAAAAATACCAAATAAAATGATATTTCATGACGCGTATAGAAGTCAAAAATTTAACCAACTGAGTATAATAAAGAATGGAATAACAAAAGAAATCACCATACATGCAGTACTTCGCATAGACAGGTTATTCCAACAGAATAATAAATAACGGAATCAGGTCAGGTGTAATACGCACCGACATGATATTCCAACAGAATAATAAAGACGGAACCAGGTCCGGCGTAAAACGCACAGACGGGATATTCCAACAGAATAATAAAGACGGAACCAGGTCTGGCGTAAAACGCATAGACATGATATTCCAACAGAACAATAAAGAATGGAATAATATAAGAATTTCACCATGTATGCGGTACTTCGCATAGACAGGTTATTCCAACATAATAATAAAGAATGGAATAACAGAAGTTCTCTTCATAAAGACGAAAGAAAGAAATAATACCCCTTACCTCAGAAGAAATTAGATACTGGATTAGTGAGGTAGCAGACTTCTCTTCTTCTACAGATTTTCTCTCTCAATTTCTCTCTATAATAATTGCTCTATAGCTTTAGTGAATTGGTGAGAAATGAAGGAAGAATGAGCTTCTATTTATAGAAAAATATAGTTTCGATAATTGCACATTTTGAGGATCGAAATATTACAGTACTAATACCTCCAACTTTTCTTTAATTTTAAATTTAGTCATTCAAGTATTATCAAACTTGCACCACCTCCCCTAATAATAAATTATGTGATTCAATAGTAATCATGTGAATTAATAGTTCTAGACATGTGAAAATACGAATTACAGTATAGTACCTCCATCTATACCTCTATTTTTAACTTAGTCATGCAAGTATTATAAATCTTGCACCAACTCCCCTAATAATAACAAGAATGTGAAACAATAGTATGCACATGTGAACAAATAGTTATAATCATGTGAAATAATAGCAATCAATTGCTCATTTATCCGGTTAAATACCCGATTGGTCAATATAACCTCCAGATATCAATTATTATCGAAATAAATGTCGATTTTCACTAACACAAATAATTCCAACACAATAAAACTATTTTTATCAAAAATATAAAATTTGAAATTTCGAAGTTTGACTTTTCCCGAAAAAGTCAACTGTTGACTTTTTGACCAAATAGTAAAACCCGGAAAATTTTGTATTTATAGTCTATTTTAACTAATTTCATCGTTCCGGACTCAAATATCACGTCCGCGTCTCCAAATTCAACTCCGAGCACAACTTCAATTTTAATAACATTCATCATTAATATTATAACTCACAATATTTATCAACTAGGTCGTTCGCAGGAAAGAGGGGGCTTTCCAATAAGGATTTCTCCCTATTGGCGCGCAATTAGGTGACCAAACATCTCCTTGACAAAACTTCTAGACATTGTAAATATTGCAATTTAATAATATGAATAACTTTGTCGTCTCAATTATTGATTTAATAAAATAACATATTGTGCAGATGATACTGTGACAATAATCGAATCAATAATATGAGAGATATGATACAGCAATTACTGTAGCAATAATTGAGTATAACTGAGTGACTTCTCACGTAAGCATCAATAATTAATACTGTTTGCTACTATGCAACTACGCGTATTACTGTACTTTTACTAACGAGTAGTTCAACAGTTTTAACTGTAAAACTTCCGTCGTTATTTTCATAAAATATTTTTGTCTTTTTTTCAATCCAACAATAATTCTGTTGCGGGGTCCACCAATAATTGTGTCTTCGTACAGATATTCCCGACAAAAAGAATATTCCCCGACCAATCGAATATAATCTGACAACTTGTATACTTTGCAAAATTTATAAATACTACCCACAACTATAACATTATATCAAATCCACACCATAATATTCAAAAAATTATTTCGAGAAAATTAAATATTTATTCATAAAATCTGGGGTCTCACAATCTCCCCTCCTTATGAAATTTCTCCCTCGAAATTTACGTACGTACCTGGTATGCCGAAGAGATGAGGATACCTTGACTTCATTTCAGATTCTAACTCTTGAGGTATAACCTTTGAGTGTTGAATACGATCCTTCTTATCCAAGATTTTAACACGTATCTCCTCATACGTTAAATCTTCTGCTATCTTGTGTAGTTCTAATTTAATAATGTGGTTCGGGTCGTCCACATATTTACGTAACATCGATACATTTAAAAACGTTATGAACACGCGACATACTTGGCGGTAAAACGAGTCTATAGGCTACAGTTCCTACTCGATCGAGGATTTCAATAATCAAATTGTTACAATAATTGATAATATTAAATTATATTAAATAAGAAATTATTTATACAAATAAATACAATAAATATAGTTGACAATGTTAAATTTTATTACTTAAAAAATTATTCATACAAATAAATACATTGAATATAATTGATAATTTTTAAATTTATTAGTTAAAAATTATTTATAAAAATAAATATATTATATATAGTCAACAATGTTAATTTTTATTACTTAAGAAATTATTTATACAAATATTTTATACATTGAAACTATTTAAATCTAACTAAGGTGGGGTATTTCAGACATTTATCCTAACCTTAACTCTTAAAAGAGTTTGGCAAAAAAATCTCTGGTCATTACTAAGGGGGGTATATTCAATTAAGATTTTTAAAGACTTTTTTTAAGTGACAGACTTTTGTAGAGTTTGTGAATTTTGATGACTTTTAAAAACTTTAAAGACTTTTTTAAAATAATTTTTATAGACTCCATGAAATAAGTGACAGACTTTAATAGATTTTTTTACCAAGATTTTGATAGACTTTTGTATACTTCTAATATATTTTGTAGCTTATATTAATTGTTAATTAGCTCATGTGTACAACCTCTCCCTCTTTTTTTATGAACTAGAGGAAATCTCATTATTTCATTAAATTATTGTGGCATGAGATTTTATATATGTTGAAAGCATTCATATTATTCTACTCATTTTATGATAAATTTGGATACGCAAATACGAATAAAACTTTAGAAGCAGCAGACACAACACAAAAATTAAACTCACTTTTCATTGAACTATATATACTATATATGCATACGTTTTTTTAGTAGGACACTACAAGAAAATCGGCTAATTCCGACGGAATTTTTCGTAGGATATAATCCTCTTCCGTCGAACATTGACTATTTTCGACGAAAAAGTTCGTCCGAAATTCGGTCAAAATAATCGCGTCGGAAATAAGATCCGTCGAGAATTTTGTCGGATATAACTTATCTTCGACGAACTTATCTCCGACGGAGTTTCATCGAACATAATTTAGTTACGACAGAATATGTAGGATGAAACTTTCTGTCGGATTAAAGTCCTATGTCTGACGGACTGATTCTCTCATAATTATCTTATTTCCGACCGAAAATTAAAATAGCCCAAAAATTATAAGACATGACTGCTTATTAAGGTCGACGAAATTTTCGTCGGGCATAGGATGTTTACGACGGATGTATTTCGTCGAAGATGGAGTATTTACGACTGAAATTAGAATATTCTGGTAATTATTAAAAAAAAAATTGTTATCTCTGAGGGAATTTCCGTCGCAACTACCTTATTCCGTCGGAATTAACTAATTTTTTTTTAATATAGATTTTAAAAGTTCAGTTTTCAGGTGTTTAAACCCATTAATGTACCTGTAAACTATCACAACCTAATACACAGTATTATAAACCTGTATCTCACATTCAAATATGCAATGTAGCACTAAAACGTAATCTTCAACTCATTATCATTCACATTCACATTCAAATATCCACCAAAACGTATTATAAGCTAACCAATTACAAATATAAGATAATGTTCCATAAATGTTATAATTTACAATAGTTGTACAGACGCAATTAGACAATACAATATATACAAAAGTTCTAAAATATCATGGATATATAAAAATGAACTATAAACTAGTAAAAGTATCATCATCGAGTGGAGGTAAACGACGGCGCTGCTCTGGTGTATGGAAATCAACCTCGTGCTCCTACACATCATCGTCAGCCTGCTCGCCATCGTCACCCTGTTGATAGAATCAAAAATATAAATCATTATTCCGTATATATATATATATATGTGTGTGTGTGTGTGTGTGTGTGTGTGTGTGTGTGTGTGAATTAACAAACTAGCCTTAATTGAAAAACATAAACAATAAGAATACATGAATAGGTGGGGGCGGACGAAAAGTTTCCTCCAAGAGGGTAATCACAATTCGGAGCATCTCGGCGCTCCAAGCGTCGAACTGCTCCCGAGGTAATCACGTACTCTCTGCAAATGCCCCTGTTATAATATCCTGAGCAATTTGGTGAAGATGAGAACTGGAAGGCAACTGCTGACGCCGAAAGACCGGATCGGTATAGAACCTATCCGACACGGCCCTTATCAGCCGCCGAAAGATATCGTCATCCAAGCCAGCGCCCATATGAGATGGTCCGACATGTGCTCTCGGACGCTGGCGTTGGCTGGAGCCTATAAAGAGATACAAATTTGATTACTAATAATAATTTATATAATGTGATAAATTTGGATAATTTCATGAAACATAAAAAAATATTACCTCTAGGAAGTGTATATGCGGGTATCCTCGGCAGACCTAACACTCGATATCTGTCGGTACTGCTACTAGGGGGATCTTGAGACGCGAACCATAGTCTCAGCTCCTCATCCCGATCTAATACAATATCGGGAAGAGGGGTGACGGAATCTACCGGCTCAGAACCCCTCCTAATAGTCTCTAGCTCAGCTATACGCTCATCCCGAAGCTTCTGAAATCGGTCCTATAATGTATTCTGTATACGTATATTAATTATATCATTTTATTTATGATTGAATATTATTAAAAGCTAAATAGTAAGATGAGTTTTACCCGTATAGCTAAAGCTGCCTGAGACAAAGCACGCTCATCCTTAGGCGTGTGGGCTCGATCCCAAAACTCTAGCATGGTAGGATCTCGGCCCAAGGTCCTCCCCATGTCCTAATACAAATATTCATAAAATAGGTCTTAAGTATTTGTGCAAGAACTTGACACATAAATAACTAAATACAACGCACTTACCGTCTTCGCCTCCTCGAACGACTGAGAACCAGTGTTGTGTACTATCCGGAGCTGACCACGGTTCTTCTTCGCCTGCTCAGACTTTTTCTTGAAGTCATCAGCCTCCCAGTGAGCACACATAGCCGCCTAGGCTAAATCGGAGACTATGCGGGGCTGATGATCACTAATGGTGGTCCCAAGCTGGTCCACAACTGCCCGAGCTGCCTTCTGTCACATCTCTTACAGCCATCCAGAGTAATTCACAGCGACATCATGCTCAATCACAGCATCGCCAGCTGACTGAGAGATGCTCTGGTCAAATCGATAATAAACCTATAACAAAAGATTATTTAAAATTAAGAACATTTGATTTCGTCATCCCAATACAACTATGTGGTGATAATATGCTTAACTTACGTGGAACTCCCGCAAGACGGTCTGCATAAAAGTGGGTATCGTACCGCGCATACTGACTGAACCGCATGTACCCTCTCGGGAGATGCGTCAAACAAATCGCATGTAGGGTGTGCTTAGCCACCGGGTCTAGTATACTACAGAAAAAGTATAACATTATGTGTTATGTGAATTGTGTTTTGCATTAACTGATAGAAATAGTAGGAATATATTAACACTTACATCTGGGAAACGACATCCACTGGTACTGTAAGGGGCACTGCCGGCAGACGCCCAAAGATACCGAGGTACGTCCCTCGGTGTAATCGACGAGGTGCATCTGTAGTAATTGTATTTAACATAGTTCTTCAATAATCATTATAATTAATGCATCTTGAGATATATTTAAATCCTAGTTAAGATAACTTACTCGCGCCTAAAGAAGAGCCTCCATCATGGCTACCGTCTCTAATACCGGATCGCCCACCACCTCGGTGACCTCCACCGTTATGTCTAGCCATGAATATCCTACTGTAATAATAAAATTGGTAGATTACGAATATGTAAGGTTTAACAATATGTGGTAAAGACTAATATGAAAACTCATTTTTAATTACACACGTCATCAAACCTATCAGAATCAACGTGTATATCATTCTCGGATTCGATATCTTCCTCATCCTCAGTTTCGAGATCAGTTTCGTCATCGTTATCATCCTCAACGACTACATAATCATTCATGTGTATGGTGGCCTCGACATCCTCATCGTTAGGTACGTCAATGACATCAGTACTCACCACATCTTCAGTATGGAACACTATAGCCAATGAGTTGCTCACATCTTCTTGCAACGCCTCATCTATACCAAACATGTTATCAGCATTAAATGAGCGTGTTTTAGTAGTGACTACTGTGTACCAGGGGCTTCGAGTATTTACGACATTAGGAGCGTAATACACTTGAGTCACTTGACTTGCTAACACGTACACGTCATCAGAATTTAACACCGACTTGATATCAACTGCAATATTAGTAAAGTCGAAGGTACACATTAAAATCTTTTGTAGGACTTTTATCCCCCGGAATGAGTAAAGTCAAAAACAAATATTGATCCCTCATGCACATTGCCGGTGGAAGATTATAAGCGACTATAATGACTGTCCAAACTGAGTACGGGTGGCTAAAATTATTAAAAGGGCAAAAGCCATCAGTAGCCATGCCAAGCCTAACATTCCTAACTTCTTCCACAAACTCAGGATAATTTACATCAAATCTCTTCCATTCATCTCCATCTGCTGGGTGAGTCAGCTGACCAGGCACGACATCCCTTGTTCGATGCCAACTCATATGTTGAGCCGTATGAGATGACATGAATAGCCGCTGAAGTCTCGACGCAAGTGGAAAGTACCGTAAGATTTTCCTGGGAACATGTTTCTCCTTCCCCCAACGTTTTGTAACCTTGTAGCGCTATAAGCTGCATATATCACATTGTCCTTTATCTCTGTCCTCCCCATAGTATAACATACAATCTTGATTATAGGCATTGATTTTCTGATACCCCATATTTAACCCCTTGACCATCTTCTTCACTTCGTAATAATTCGCAGGAAAAGTATGATCCTTGGGTAAGAACTGTCCAATTATAGCGAACAAATTGTTGAAACCTCTCTCACTATAGTGCTCATTCTTGAAGTGTAAGAGCTTCGTCACTGCAGAAAGCTTGGTGTTCGTATCATTTCCCGGATAAAACGCGACCCCAGATTCAGATAGCAACTTGTAAAAGGCAGCAGCTGTATCATTTGGCACTTGTTTTGCACTACTTGAAGAAGGTTCATATTCAGCCCAGTCAATAGTAGTAGGGCCATAAGCATCAACCAACATCTCAACTGGATCATAGTTTTCGACGTATGAATCCCGTGGAATTGGTTGTTCCACAATATTTTCAATCACTTTTGATTCCCCGTGATGAGTCCATACAAAGTACCGATCTACAAATCCACGAGAAAATAAGTCGAATTTAATCTCATCGACTTTCTTCCAAATCAGATTTTTACACTTCACACATGGGCATCGCATCTTCCCGTGCGGATCATCCGTATGTTCTAGTGTTTTATTCAAGAAATCTAAAACCCCAACATGATAAGCTGAGACTAATCTCCTCCCATCACTGGGTATCCTACGGTACATCCAACTCCGGTCGGCTGACATTTTTAACTACACAGAAGTACGCATTAAGTTAATTTTGATATTCATGCGTGAATTAGATTTATCTAGTATCTCTGCAGGACAGGGGTAAGGCTTCTATCCCGTTATTGGATGTGTCTCGTCACTAGTGCAAACACATTGAGTACTATTAGCTGCAACTGCTATGTCGAAACCTACATACAAGAAAGAGTACATATATACATGTAGGGAGAGTATTATAGCATTTATATATTGAAAATTGTGGCAAACTAAGCAAATGCTACTTAGTTTATTTTGCCAATGATAATAAACTAAGTAAGTGGTACTTAGTTTATGAGAATTGTTATTTAGAATCTATAGAGACGTACTACTGTTTGTCATTCACTCTTACTTGTCAAACGGGTTTCTAAGTTTCATATTATAGTACATATATGTATATATATACATATAATACTTAATTATTGAGTTTATTGAAAATTGTGGCAAACTAAGCAAATGCTACTTAGTTTATTTTGCCAATGAAAAACTAAATAAGTGCTACTTAGTTTCTGAGAATTGTTATTTGGAATATATATGAAGACTACTATTAAATTATTTTATTTTAATTTATAAAATTAATTGTATTTATTATTGTATTTTATTTTATTTTAAATTTAATTTAAATTATGGTACTTAAATTAAATTTATTTTATTTTATTACATTTTTTAAAAATTATAAATATTTTTTATTAAATTTAATTTATTTATTAAATTAAATCAAATTTGTTTTGTTTTATTCAATTTAATTTAATTAAGTATGTTATTTTATTTTATTTTATTTTGTATTATATTATATTATCTAATTTTTAAAATTTATTATTATATTTTTTTTATTTGTTTAATTTTTTAATTAATAAATATTATATTTTCTTATTTTTAAAAATTATATTATAGTATATTATATTATCTTATTTTTAAACTTCACTTGTAAATTTTTTATAATTTAAAATTTTTATTTAATTAATTATTAAATTTTATATTAAATTAATTAAATAATGCATAAATATATTTGTAGGGCCCACAAAATTTTCAATTGTAGATTTCTGACAGATATTCCGCTGGGAATTTCGTGGGAAATATCAAATATCACATTCTTAATTATACACCGACATACATATATTATGATCCAAACACTGTAATTGCACAAATAAATCACAATTTCAGGAACATGTATTCACTTGCAGAATTGAAGTCAAATAATCCCAATTTGCAAAACAGTTTACAGCATGAACAACTTTTGCAAAATCAACAACTTAACAAAATAAATTTCATAACAGAAATGAACCCAATTTCAGCAAATTAAAATATAAAACCCAATTTCTGATACAATAAAAACTCCAAAATTATTCTCAGTAACACATGAATTAAAGGAGGAGCATTTAGGATTTCTTACCTTGAATTAAAGGAGGAGAAACGAGGAAGAGAAAGGAGGAGCTAGGAGCTACCGTACGTGGCCATTCGCTGGTGGCAGAGTCCGGAACTGGTGGCGCGCAGTGGCCGAAAATTGGCAGTGGCGGCCGGAACTGGGCACTGACCGGAGAGATGAGAGGGAGTAGGGGTACTTGGGGGGACCGGGCTGGGGTGGGGGGACCGGGGGAGAGGGGCCGGTGGGGGTACCGGGGTAGTGTAGGGAGACCGGGGGGAGGGAGTGGGGGTACCGGAGCAGAGTGGGGCCGAAGACCTGGGGCCGCAGTGGGGGAATGGTGGCAGGGGGAGGGGGAGGGGGGACCGGTGACTTGATGGGTGTGGGTGGGGGCGGGGGATGAGAGAGGCTAGGGAATAAGGAGAGTGAGATAGAATGAGTGAGAGAGAATGAGAGAGAGAGATCAGATAAATCGAACGTGTGAAATGAAATGGCAGAAGGTGAAAAGTTTATATTGTTATTTTCGACGGAATGTCTGTCGATAATTAGTCCCTCGAAGATAACCTAAATTCGACGAAATATCCCACGAAAATTACGTTTATTCGTCGAAATTACTTTTCGCGGTGGCGCGAAATTTGGCGCCAATTGGAGAGTTCTAAGGTCGACGGAATTCCGTCAGAATTATGGTATTTTCGAGGGACTTATATCCGACGTATTATTCCCTCGAACATAATCCTATTTTGACCGAATATAATCCGTCGATTATACGTCCGTCGGAATTAGCCAGCTTTCTTGTAATGGGCGTACCAAACTCTGTTTTTCACAAAATAATATGGCAATGAAAATATATATGATCAAAAGTCGCAAAACTTCATACATGTGAGTAAATTACCACCAAGTTATAGAAAATTTACTAGAGAGATTTTTAGTCGTCGGTAATCCACAGATAAAATTACCAGAGAAATTTTATTTTTCTTAAAATTATTAATAGTTATTGCTGAACCAAAATTGACCGTTAAAAAAATTATTATGTGGTTTTTTTTAATTTATTCATGATGTTAGAAATTAATTAATTAAAATGCTACATAACTAATTTTTTAACAGTCAACCGTTGTCATCTTTTAACTAATTTTTTTTTTAATTTTGACGAGTTTCAAAATTTATCAAGATTCGTATATATCATATATGTGACGCCCCCAAAATAAGTCCACACAACACATTCTGAGTCTTCAAATACATGGTACAAAAATTAAATACAACTTTATTATACAACTATTAATTGTCGTGTAAAATACGACAAAACATACGTTGTGAGTTTCAATACAAATATTGTCGTGTAGATAATATCCAAACTCAAATAAAGTTCTCATTACAATTATTATCACACTATTTTACAAAATAGTGAGGACTACTAAGAACCATCTTGGACCATTACTTCACTCCCCGACTAGTCCCCAGCTACATTCTCGTCTCTTGAGAAGAACAATGGAACCAAAAGGAAAAGGATGAGCTCAACTAGCCCAATAAAAAAATATTATAACTAAGATAATGTAGTAATAATTATCCTTAGTCTTCAACGGGAAAAAATCTGATAGAATACAAGAGACAACAAGTTTTAGATCAATAATTGCATCGAAAATAACAATCTATTAGAAGAGTCAAGTAGAGAATAATGCCTACTATCTTCTATGATTTAAAAATTCGTCATCAATATTTTATCCCTGTAATGTCAATCAATAAACATTTCACATCATCGAATTATCCATGCACTACGGGTCAAGGATATTCGTTAGTATCACATCAACAAATTATCTATGCACTACAGGCCAATGATATTAGTTAGTATCACTAGTGGCCATGATCATGCCAAACAACTGTCAATCTATGCACTATGGGCCAAAGAGGACTTTCACCACATCATTTGTTTATAACATTACATGTCATGATTATACCAATACTAACTTTCCTGGTCATATAATCATACCAATTAACAGTACATCTATATCCTACGGGCCAAAGATGACTTTTACCACAACATAAGCATGAAGATGATGACAATGATATAAGAAATCAATAAAGTGAGATCAAGGATAAATATTAGAGATTTATAATTTAATTTATCCAGATTTCGAGAATATCTAAATTTAATTTATGCATGTATCAAAAATAATTTAGACAGAAAAAAATCACTTTTGTCATGAATAGTACCCCATGAATAGTACATCGAGTGAATAGTACCCAAGTGAATAGTACCAAATGAATAGTATCCCGAATAAATAGATATTCATGTATCAAAAATAATTTGAACAGAAAAGAAATCACTTTTATAGTGAATAGTACCCAATGAATAGTACCCCGTCATGAAAAGTACACTGAATCCCTGAGTGAATAGTACCCGAGTTAATAGTAACCCGTTAATAGTACCCCGAGTAAAAATATTAAAATTTAAAAAGAAAGTTCGGACCAATATTTCAATGAAATGATACTAGATGAAGCACAAAACTCAAAGATATTATACTAATTTCAAGAATTATAGAAGCAATACTTATCATAGTAAGTCACTACTAGAAAAATAAGAATATGTGGCGGAATTTTGTGATAGTTTTTAAAAACAATCACAAAATATAGTAATTTGTGATGGACTTTTTAAGCAATCACAAAATAATAGTATATATGATGGCTCTTAGGGATGACTAATCTTGCCATCAATGTATTATAATTGTGATGGTCATGTTAATCACACCAATTTTTTCACACAAAATAAATATTCTTTTTGTGACGCACTAATTCATCACTTATAAATATACCCTTTTCGTAATTGCATTTAAGCTATCACTAATATTATAATGTAAGAATAAATCAAAGCAATATTTTATAACGGTCGTGACAATCATTAAAAAAGATAGATTTTTGTGACGACTTTTATTTGCAATTGCAAAAAGAAGATATTTTGTGATGAAATTTTCAAGCCATCATAAAACAATAAAATATATGATGACTCTTAGTGATAACTAATTTTACCATCATTATAGAGTATTTGTGAGTGCCATTACAATCACCAAATTTTATGTGAAAGTAATTTTGTTTAGTAAGTCAACTAACATTTGTTTCCTTTTATATTTTGTTTTAAAATTATAATCATGATCTGGACTTTGGTGTAGTGGTAATACTCGTTATTTAGTTTGAAAATGGGAGAGGGTTAGAATCCTACAAGTATCATTTGATAAAATTAATATAGATTCAATTAGTACAGTGAAATAAATTATACGTAAATAGAGATTCACGCTCTTACATTTGATCCCTAAAGTCTTATTTTTTTGTGATGACTTTTACAATCACAATAGATTACGTGTTAATGTTATTGTATTAATCATCACAAAAGCACTAAGCATTTGTGTGATTTCCAAATCCATCACGTAAAATCTTTCATGATGGGTGTATACAAGACGACCATTGTGATGCTTAAAGCCATCATGTAATCCTTTCGTGATGGTTTTCCTAATTTTTGTGATGGATTTTGGCCATCACAAATGATCATTTTTTTAGTAGTGAGTTTAGATTTAAGAATATAAAAAGAAATAACATACGAAACTGCAAATGGATTTTCACCTGTCATGCGGTACGTAATCCGCATAAAAAGATTATTCCCACAGATTAAAGGATGAATACGAAAAATAATATTTTTTACGAATACGAAAGAAATAATACCCCTTACCTTAGTAAAAGACTGAATACTGCAATAGTGAAGTAGTATAATATCCTTCTTCTTGCTCTCTATAGTTTTTGTTGTGAGTCTTAGTGAATTGGTGAGAATGAAAGAAGAATTAAGCTTTTATGTATAGGGGAGTGGACTAAATAGTAATTGATTCACGGACGGTCCAAATTGATTTACTATTAAAACGGACAGTCCATATTAATTTAATATTAAATCCATAACTGACGGTCCATATTGATTTACTATTAAAACAATCACTGGCGGTCTAAATTGATTTATTATTATAACTCACAATATTAACAACCAGATCATTCATAGGAAAAGATGGCTTTTCGATAAGAATTTCTCCTTATTGGTGCGCAATTAAATAACTTAACCCCTTTCTTCGACAGAACTTTATAGACATTGTCAATAATGCAAATAATAATATGAATAAATGTGTTTTCTCAATTATTGATTTAATAATATAAAAAATTGTGCAGAAGATACAGTGATAATAATTGAATCAATAATATGAGATACTATGCAGCAACTACTGTTGCAATAATTGAATAAAACTGAGTGACTTCTTACGTAAGCATCAATAATCAGAGATACTGTGCAATACCGTGTGCTACTGTGCAACCACGCGTATTACTGTTCTTTTATCATCGGTGTTTCAATAGTTTAACGGTAAAAGTTTTGTCGTTATTTTTATAAAAAGGTTATTTCTGTCGCTTTCTATATCCGACAGTTATTCCATTGTGGGGTCCACCAATGATTGTGTCGTCGTATGTATATTTTTCGACAAAAAGAATATTCTCTGACCAAACGAATATTCCCCGACACAACGAATATTTTATATCGACTTACTTACTTTGTAAAATTTTCACATATCACCCTTAACTTTATCATTTTATCAATTTGACCATTTACTAAATAGAATAATAATTATAAGAAAATTGAATACTTTCATTTTAAAAAATTCGGGGTCTTAAAATATATTATATCTATATAATATATATATATATATATATATATATATATAATATAATATAATATTAAAAATCAAAATTTAGTGTTTGATTTTTCAAATTCATAACGAGATATTCCTATAATAAAAGCTTGTGTAATTTATCTAATTTTTAATAAAATTAGTAAAAAAATATAAACGGTTTAAATTTTTAAGAATTATATTTTCTAAAATTATATTAATTTATATTCATTTTAAGTTGAAATTTTATCAGAGAGTTTTGCGACTTTTGAATTTTTCATAAAATCTCTCTGACAATTTTTTTACTGGCGATTTGAATTTTCACCGTGTTTTTATATTTGGAAGTCTTTATAGATGAGGTCAGACTTTGGATATGGATTGATAGTTATAATTTTTCTTTAAAAGTTGGTCAAACTCTACCATTTGATATAAATCTGAAAAATTTATCACTTTTTGAATACCAAAATACTTTTATAGACTTTATAAGAGTCTCAATTTAATACCACATAACTTTTAAAGATATTACAAAAGTTGTAATTGAATATCAGTAAACTTTTATAAACTCTTTAAATGTCTTGATTGAATACATCCAAACTTTAAAAGTTTTAATTGAATACACCTTCCTAAGAGTATCGATAGTAAAAAAAATTCTTTGGCCACTACTAAGAGTAACGGCCAGTAAAAACAATTTCTCCCAGAGCCAATAGATCTCTGAATTAATGGTGCAAGATCTAGTTGCTGAAATAATGTTCATAGCAATTTATTATTATAGTTACTATAGAGCATTCTCCTATATATATATATATATATATATATATATATATAGAGAGAGAGAGAGAGAGAGAGAGTCCGGATCAGGTCCGGACTCCCGGATTTTGTTAAAATCCGGACCTTTTTTTTTTTTTGCTTTTTTTTTAAAACAACTAAAAAAAATTAAAAATTTATGGAATTGGAATTTTTATATTATACAGTGTTTTGGGCGTGATTTGGATGCCTATAACAAACCATGTCTGTACAGTCTGGGCAGACTGTACATACATTGGTTGGTGTAGGTATTAAAAACACACCCAAAACACTGTATTATTGAAAAATTTCAGTTCCATAATTTTTTTTTTAGTTGTTCTACAAAAAAAAAAAAAAATTGGGTCCGGATTTTCTCCCGTCCGGGAGGTCCGGACCTGATCCATTTTCTATATATATATATATATATATATATATATATATATATATATATATATATATCAAAACTATATATAAATTCAAAATATAATTTGAAGAAAACATATAGATAATAAGACTATTTTTGGTCTTTTTTGTCTCATTTTTTTAAAAAAAATATATGATGCTTTTATTCCTTGTCATTTCCACCAAATCCTCTGTGATCAATAACTTTGATATGCTACTTAAGTTGAAGTATCAAAATATATTATTACTTCCTAGTTTATGTTTTTAATAAATCAAATTTAATATGTTTCCATAATATCACCCCCAAAGTTACTCTCAATCTTTCTCAAAACTCTCAATTTTTCCAAAATTACTATCAATCTTCCCAAAATTACTCACAATTTTAGGGAGAGAGAGAGAGAGTGCCTTAAAATTTAAAATATTACATGTTGGTATTGTATTTAGGTATCCTTATTGGGGAGTGATTGAGGATTTCTTCAAAAGGGATTTGTCAAATAGATACAAATCCAACTAAAATAGAAATTGCATACCTAACTTACAAATATTGGACTTAAATCAAGTCAAATTATCCTCCAAGAAAGATGCTACCGGCTATTAACGGTCGCCTTTTCATAACTCCCTCACCTATAAATTCATTCCTTTTCCATTTTACTCAACTCGTCACAAATCCCAAATTAAAATGTTCCGCACAACAAAAAAAAACGACGGCGGTCCCAGCTCGGCGTATCGGCCGGCCGCCGGCTTACGGCGGTCGGTGACTTCTCTTTGGCATACGTGTAGAAAACACGCGAGCCGAACCTCGAGAAAGCTGGCGAGTAATTCGTCAGCGAGGAAGCTTATGTCGACTAACAGCCACAAGGCGATTCAGTTCCGGCAGAAGAAGAGAGTCGGCGAGGAATTCGACGGAGAAGCGAAGAAAGGAGAAGGAGTGTGGCAAAGGACGATCCTGATGGGGGATAAATGTCAACCATTGGATTTCTCCGGCGTAATTTATTACGACAGCGATGGGAATCAGGTGGAGGAGTTTCCGATGAGGTCTCCCCGGGCGAGTCCGCTTTCGAGTTATGCTTATAAATCGGAAAACAGTAGGGTTGGGTGGTGACTGGTGAGGATGGTAGGGTCGCAACTGCAGTTATGTTACCAGTTTGTTAGTTGTTACTTTTGTCTGAGTTCTATTGTCTATCTGACTTAAGTAATTTTAGTTGTCTTACAAAATTTTATTTAAAATAATTTACGAATGATGTGATATTAAATATTAAAATAATACTCCCTCCGTCCCAAATTAATTACTCAATTTTTGATTTTTTAAGTCAATTTGACTATTTTTAGAATTAATAATTAAACATATATAAATATATTTCTAAAATTATAAAAATTGGGGTTAGTAATAAATTGTATATACTTTCTTTTGGTTATAATCTCTTCACCTATATTTCAGCAAAAATAGTAAAAAGATTAGTTTTAAAAATGGTCAATTTGACTTTAAAAAATCAAAACTAAGTAATTAATTTGGAACGGAGGGAGTATTTTATAACATAATTAATTATTAAAAAATATTTAATAAATATTATAATGATTAAATCACGTATCATTCGAATGGATTTTTAAGACTAAATATTTAAGATCTTTAAAATTATTGGTCGGGTGAAAATGGTAATTAAAAATTGATATCTTTTAATATTAATTTGTTTCTCTTTCCTCTTAATAAATAGATTTTAAAAAATATATATTGAGATTGTATACTCAACATGATCGATCAAAGAAATATTAATTATATTTTTGTGTTTTTTTCTTCCTAAAACATCAATTAAAAAGGACGAAAGAGAGTAATGATTAAAACCAAATATTTCAAATTTCTTTATTTTCTCTTAAACTTACCTTCATGCATGGCAGACAATTATATATAATTTATTCTGTTTTGAATTATTTCTTGAAAATAGGAAACAAATTTGAAACACCTTATTATATTAATTAAATGCAATTCTCTTTTACGATAATGGGTAAGTTTTAATTTTGTTGTGGTATCCATAATTAATCTATGTAATTTATTGTCATTATTTCCATTTAAGGCTTAGGAATTATGATTTTATATGAGTTAAAATTATGTACTGCAAGTGCACATTGTCTATTGTAAATTTGGCAAGTACAAGTATAATCAAATAGACTAAATCAATTTTTTAATATATCCTTAATAAATATTTTAGTTAAATTAAAAACAAAGATGATAGATATGAAAGTAGTATGCACACAAGCCAATCATGTTTGATCATAAAGCATATACTTTGTAACAATCTTATTCATTTATTAATAAAAAGTATTAATTTATTAAAGACTTTTAATTATCTACATGATGCTGTTTTATAATATGTGATAAACACATAGTTTTAAGCAATGTTTTTACAATAATGATGATGATCATTTTAATGAGATCTAAATTCTTAAAAAGCTTAAAAACTAAAATAGTTCTCAATCGTTGGATTACTAAATTGGGGATTTGTGAATCCGGATAGATTGGTACATACGTTGCTTTCTCATTGGATGAGAATAATTGATCTCATGATCATTTGTGTGGAGACACTAAAATAAGTATGTATATAGGTGCTTATTAGAGAATAAGTTCACTGAACGTGGCTCGCTAAGGAATACCTAATAGAGTTTTACTTACCTGTCAATAGGAATTCCTGTAGTGATAGTAGTACAAGTGATCCTTGGACTTGAGATCATCATAGTATCTTGTGTATGATGAGTTATACTTTGACTTAATCCTTAAGACCCTTAGGCTATATCAAAGGGTATGCTTGGGTATAATGAGTTGTACATGGAGATAATGTATGATCAATAAAGAATCTACCGCTTCTAGTAAAAGAAGAGAAATGTCATATGTGATTCGATAAATGACAACCTAGTAGTCCTTGGCCAAGGCAGAATAAAATTAGAAAGGAGTTTCTAATTTGCATGATTTAGAGTTGTGCATTTAAGAGTCGAAATACATATAACTAAATAAAATAAGACTTGACAGTTATTTCATGTCTTATATTTAATTGGGACATTGTATGGTGGAAGGATTGAATTGTACGGTAAATATTTACTCAAATGTTCTTTTATGATTAATGTTGAAATCTATATTATCTGAAAAGTCGTTAATCGCTAGGGAGGCTTATCCCTATTGTAGAATAAATATTATTTATTTAAATAAATTAATAGTTTAATTTATTTATTTAAATAAGATTAGAATTGTTCTAATTGATTTATTCACAACCGGTTTAATATGGAGAACCTAAAGGGTCACACCATAAAAGGAAGAATAATTATTTAAGAAGTTAATGGCATAATCGTAATAATAAGTTAAGTATATTTAATTTAATTTATGGTGATAGAATAAATTAAATAGCTTAATATTTATTATTTAATATTTTGAAAATATTAAATATAAATTAATAAGAGGAGTCTTATTATTATTATTATTATTATTACTATTATTATTATTTAATTCCTAAAGGAGTTTGAGAATTAATTAATAAAGTACTCTCATTTATTCGTAATAAGATTAGGAGGTTAATTAATTAAAAGTTTAATTAATTATTTCTAATAAGATTAGGAGCCTAATTAATTAAAATAAAGCCCAATTCTTTAATTGTTAAGGAGGGTTGCCTAAATCTATAAATAAGAGGAGTCTTATTATGGGTGTGGTGGACACTTTTTTACAAAACACGTGAATACGTAATTTCAATAGTTGGAGAGTACCTTCCTTTTCTATGAGAGATAGAAAAACTAGGGTTTTACCAAACACCATCTTCTTGAATTTTTTGTTCTTCCTTGGTGGATCACCTCTATAGACCAAACACTTGGGTGGCTAACGTTGATCAAAAGAAGGAACCAAACCCGGTGGATTCAAATTGAACGTGAAAAGATTGGAGGTGAACTTGTACCTGAGAAAGCTCGAATCTTCAAGGGTATGATTCATGTTCTTCATATTTTTGTTTAATTAATAATTGTACATAAAGGGTGATCCGAGTATATGGTTTGTAAAATTTTAAACTCTGATTTTCCATGTTTTCGCTTAATTTGTGCAATTTGATTGCCTTCATGAATATTACAAACCTAACAGGATATGATTTATTAACTAAATTATGCAAACTATTAATTAATAACAGAAACTATTAATGAGAAAAAAATACCTAGGAATTAGAATCTACCAAATATTAACATAATAAATATCTTCTCATTTTGTAAACTAAGTCCCAAATTATTTTTCATTCCCTTTAAAAATAATGATTCATATAATTAATATGGGCAAGCATTAATTATGAAAAATTCACATATTAACTATAACTTATCAAAATCTAGCAATCAATATAAGAATCGTATGCAATTTATTCGAAGGAAAATATTAAGGCGAAAATAATTAGACATTAATTTCAAAACGAAAAGAAATTATATTATTATGAAATACCTAATTTCATCATTATCAGGTATTAGAAATTTAGCTAGACATAAAATTAAAAATAAAAACAAATAATATTAGGACTATTATTTTTATGAAATAAGAACAATAATTAAAAAGAGAATTTCTATTATATTAGTAAAAGAAAGTTACAAATACTCCCTACAGTAGTACCACACATGATTGGAATAAGAGAAAAGATAAAAGTTATAAATATCTTTGTCCCTTATACTCCAGTGAAAAACTAAGGAAAAGAAAATAACAAGTGGTCTCCTTTCTTTCTAAACAAGAAGCCTATTTATAAGAAAAATAAATTTGTGCCCTAATTTAGGTTCCTTAAACTTGAACACTATTGTTCCTTTTTTCCTCTTCTTTTCTTCTTTGACTTCAATTTCTATATGGTAATCCTTCAAGAGTCATTTTTCATCTTTAAAAGTTGGATATTAATCTTTTACTGCTTTTTAAGAAAAATAAATGTTATTTTTTATAAAACAAAATAAAATATATAAGTTAAATAAAATAAGTATATAAAATAATAAATATAGAAATATTAAAATGTATTAAAAATATGTATATCATCATACAAGTACACTATATTGTTTCCAGTAGCTCTCAACTATGTGAGATTTTAATATTTTAGTTATATATAATTGTTTTATATGTCATACGATTGCGTGTATAATAGCACCGTTGATATTTTTTCTATTGAGCCTCATTTATATTTTATTTAAAATTAGATATTACGACAATGTATAATATAGCTTTTTTAAAATATTAATACTCTTTTTATTTTGAAATATTAAATTAACTTCTAATTTTTTAAAATTCAAGGATAATTAAACTTTGTATGCTCCAGTTTACTCTCATTTTGTACTTCACATCCCACACTTTATAATTGACCCCTAATGGGGGTAAAAATATAAATAAATGAAATTATAAAATACTTATGTCCAATTATTGTGTTCGCATATAATTTTTCTTTTATAAATAAACACTTTGCATCTTACACTTTAACGAACCGACAATTAGTACACTAGTCAAAAAAACATTAATTGGGTGACGGAGTTAGGCTTATTTGACCTTATTTAACTAGCGCGTTAAAACTATTTTGCCCCCTAAAAAAAAGGTCATGTGGGTCAAATCAACCTAATTTTGTTTGTCCGATAACGTGTTTACGGAATCCGGTTAGCATAGAGTGAACTTTATGGTAAGTTCACTTCATGACTAATACGTACGGTGCTGACACGCAGACGGAGAGATCACCCTCTCGCCTGTGTGTCAGCACTGCATTGGACTTGAAGTGAACTTACCATGAAATTTACTTCATGCTAACCACTCCGTTTTTATGGTTGGGGCCGGTGTGTTAAGTATTAGTGCACTGAAAGTGTAGAAAGCAAATATTTATAAAGTGTGGAATGCATTGTTAAAAATGAAGGTTAAGTATGGAATCGTAAAATGCATTTAACTCTAAAATTAATATAATTTAATTCTATATTTTTATACATTCACTCCCTTTCAATTGGTTTGCATGAACGAGTTTATACAAGGAAGAGTAGAATTTATTAGAATTTTGTTGAGAAGACTTAACAAGAAGCTATTTGACCCCTGCCAAGAGGCAGACTTTTGGGTGTGGTCTGCAGCCAAACAACCAACAAAAGATTAATTTTATCCTTTTAATTTCAAACCAAAGGATTCAATGAACTTTTATCCTTTTAATCTTTAGTATATTTTTGCTCTATTTTTTTTATAAAAAAAATTAGGTTCAATATATAGAGGCCTAAAAGAGGATAAAAGATGCACCACATGAAATGTATCAATAACTAAATTATATATATATATATATATATATATATATATATATATATATATATATATACACACGGTCTCCTTCTCTAATGAATCTTACGATCAAAAGCGAACCGGTTAAAGCGACGATTTTTTGAACTACCGTCGCCATAGCTATGTCGTCGGTTTTGTATGTTATAGCGATGGAAAAAATTGTCGCTATAGTCTGTTCGTTTTTGATTCCCTGTTTAAGCTTCACTGAAAAAAAAGGATCGTATATATAAATACGTGTGTGTGTAAACGCGCGAGTTAAATGGAGTGCTTGACTTGAAAATAAAAGGATGGAGTCATGATAAATCGTTGGAAAAGAAAATCTCAAATAACATGACTGAATCAACTATTGGAACAGGCAAGGGTCTTTAATTTATGAGCGGGGCCGTTCTTGAGATTTTGATGATTCGGGTGAAAAATGATAACGAGACCCTTCTCGAAACATTATCTTTATAAAAAAAAATACAAGTTGTATTCAAAAAAGTGTCTTTCCGAAACTTAAACATAATATTTCGACTAAAGTAAAATATATGAAAACTTCGACTACATCAAAATATATAAAAAGTTCGATTACAACAAGATATATGAGAAAACATTCATTAAAAGATACTTTTTTTAGTATTTTTAGAGTCAAAATCTTTAATTAATTAATATATATATATATATATATATATATATATATATATATTATAAAACAGAGCGGCTTCAACAAACAACGATCGCGATTAAAACTTCATCATCTGATGGCTCAAATTTAATCACAATTATTTCATTTCACAAAAAAAAAAAAAAAAGTTGCCCAATTCAAAAAACCCTTGCACTCTCGCAAAAGTCCGGTCTTATTCTTCTTCCCCTTTCTCATTTCGTCTTCTCCTTATTCCGCTTTCCTTCATTTTGAGGAGAGAGAAAGTTGTCTCCATTTTAGGTTTAAATCCCGTACAAAGATTTCCTCCAAAATCATGCCTTTTTTGGATCACTATCGCAGGGATTCTTCATTTTCGATCACTATCGCAGCAAGGTTCTTTTCACTATCTGATTTTATTTTGGGTATTGATGTTTGATATTTTTTGTTGGGTTTGTGTTTATTAATTGATCCTCTTTTTTTTTGGCTAATCGACCGCTGATGGTGGAACCAAAGCAAGAACTGAATCCATATCGACCAATAGTGGCAGCTGTCGGCATCCCACCCCCACCGGCAAAACATTGGAGAGAGAAATTTTCTGGAGAAAAAGTGGGATGGCTCTACTCTTGCTGGTCATGTGAGGGGACTCTCATTACACAGTCGCAGCGCCAGCAACTCTCATAGTGAAAGTTTAGATTCTAGCGACTGATACACTGGCAGGTTAGGGGGGATGTTTCCTTTTATTTACTTTATGGGTAATCTTTCAGTATATTGGTTTTAAATAGTAGAAATGGTGGTGTTTTTTTTTGGTTAAAAAAACAAAAAATTGGCGGATAATCTTTACTGCTGTTAGGTGTTGCTTGAAGGCCAGAAAGTACTGGCTGGTGTTAGTTTGTGTTTTAAGGGGGTTATAGCGTGGTATACTGAACATATTTATGTGAAATAACAGGACAGTAGATTTTCAACTTGTGCTTTGGAACTTAGTCTTATTAAAAGAATATATGGTTATTTTTCAATTGTCTTTCTTGATTCTAGAGGAAGAGGAGAGGTTATTTCTTCTGTTAACAGTTAACCCATCCGGGATATATTCAGGATTTGCAGTGCAGTTTTGCATGTTACCCTAAAAAAACATACAAAATAAGATTTTGGGGGTTTGTAGTTCAGTTTTTTAGGTTGCCCTAAATGAACAGAGTCGAATCGAATATGAAATAAGGTTTAATTGAGGCTTGTTTAGCTTCCGAGTCGAGTATGACTCGAATCGAGTTCAAGCGAATATAATCCGAATATCAATAGAAAATTATAATTTGAACATGTGTTTGAGTAATTTATCGAATTTTAAAATTTGTTCATATTCGAATCATTTATATTTCGGGTCGAGCTCGAATAAAACTTTTAGTCGTACTGTTTAGTTATTTGTGGATAAAAGTACACTACAAAAACACCATGTTTGAACCATGTATGAACCAAGGCATGAACTTTGAATAATTCCACAGACATTGTCACACCATTTTTTTATTTTATTTTTAACAAAAGGCCAGATAACCTTTTTATCTTTTGCTATGAATAGTTTGATTTACTTTGTGAATTCTCAGTTCAATTGATTTATAACTTTTATTTCTTCAAATTTGGAAAAGACTTTGCTTTATTGAATCTCTTGGTAGGCCAATTTATTTTAAATGTGACCTCCATCTTTTGTTTTTACCTTCTGTACTAACATATTAATAACTCTAACAGGACTGGGAGCATTTGTTCAATTACTCATCATTTGTATAATATGATTGATGCTTGTAGGGCATTCCTACACAACATAATATTCAAATAGATTTTTATTTTCAAATAAAAAATATAAATAACATTCCAGTGTCGCATCGAAATAAAAATTTCAATTATATTATTATTATGAATGAATTTGAGATAAGCCCGAGTGCCACGCTGCATTGAGTTTTGATCAAGATTAGGGGTTGGGTTTTTTTTTTAACAAACTAAATATTTTCTTTCTGTCCTTTTCTTTTTAACATATATTACTTTTCATCCATATAATCATTTATTATCTATAAGTGGGTCCCAAGTTAAACTGGCCTTCTTGGTCTTGGGAAGGTTCTTGTAAACATGGTCCAGACTGTAGGTGAGCTCTTTTAGATGGACATAAAAATTAAATATGGGTATATTTAAATTGTCTATTTGTATTTTTATTTATCATTGGGATCAAAATATAAATAAGTAAAATTTAAATACATTCATGTCCAATTTTTAAAACTAAATAAATCATTTCATTAAGGAAAAAAAATCAATATTGTAACATTTCATTAAACCTAGGCCAACAACTAAGAAAAAAATGTTACAATATTGATTTTTTTTTCCTTAATGAAATGATTTATTTAGTAGAATTGTTGTGTTGTGGTATTATTATGAATATTTATTATGAATTTGAACATATTGATAGTAACCACTTGAGCCCGAATCAAGTCTCAAATTTACTGTCCCAACTGTACTATTGATATTAACCTTAAATTTTAAGGTCACATTGAGCCCAAGAATAACATTTAGTCCTTGAATAGATTGAAACAACCTATCCTAACTTGAGCCATCTTGATTTACTGTTGAAATAAATATTCTCGGAACATACTTGATTTATACTCTTTTTGAAGTGCTTATTTGTGTCTTTTTTGGTGAGGGTGGTTTTTTTGTCCACTCATTGTCTTATAGTATATAAGAGAAAACAAGAAATTACGAGTTGTAGAAGTAGAAAGGAGAAATTATAACCTATATGAATTATGTCTGAAACTGGAAAATGAACGCCAATGAATCATGATTTACTTTTAAAAAAATTAATCTATTTACTTTAATATTGAGTTAAGTGAAAATTTGGATCACTTTCATAATTATAGATTTTTGCATATTAGTATTGTAGATTTCTGCTTCATGGAAGTTTATTTTTTTCAAGCTTAGCATTAGGTATAGACTGACTCCTAATAATCAATAATAAACATAATGACTAGAAGAGAGAAACTTATGACAGTAGTCAAATTGGGAGAGAATGGGAGAGAGAAACTTATGACAGTAGTCAAATTGAGTGGTTTGTATATCATGTTTCTTTTGCTACTGCAGGGGTTTGCGACCTTTGACTAAAGAATGTCATGCTGCCAATCTTTTCTCAAAGCATATGAAGTTGAGGATCAGGTAGTGATATCTTTTCTTAAAACTTTTATTAGGACCAAGTACTGGAATAATATATTAGGTGAGGAGGTCTTTCAGAGCATTGCGTTGTTCATAAAGTAAATATGTGTGCGCTCATTTGTTTTTTTAGATAATTCAGGGTAAAGTAAGGTTTCTTATGTTTCGGATTTACAGTTGTTTTATTTTGACTCACATATTTCGATAGTTTTTATATTTTAAATATTTTCAGGTATGCATTGAAGGATACTTGGTGTAAGCTGTAAATAATACTTGGTGTAAGCTGTAAAGTAATGGGTCTTATGATCAACATGTTTATATTTTATACATGTTTGTATATTTTTGATTCCATCTTTTGTAAAATTAACTAATTATACATGGTTATGATGATTTTTGGGTATGAAATGATTATTTTTTTTGGTGGTTTGTATATGTATTGATGATTATAAATTTTGTAGACAAGTTTAAATCTTTTTGCATATCTATTTTTGAAGGAAATTTTGTCGAAATTTCTTGAAATTAGTACTGACTAGCCTTATGTTTTGGTGGTTGGATGTGTTGATGATTGAGTATGTATTAATTGTTATGTTGGTATATGTCTTTAGATAATGTAATATTTTTCATTACACTGTGCCTTTATGTTGTTATATGTACATCATGCACTGGTTGTTATATGTCCATATGCATTTAGATTTTGTCACTGGGAGATAATTCTCCACTTAGTAGCACGTGTTTGTTAAGAAAGAGCAGTGCAAGTCCCAGATATCACATGTTGCCGCAAAATAACTCTCATTTCAATTTTTTTTGTTAATACTTTATTTTTATTTTTTTTGAGAATTATACAGTGCCTTCAGGCACGGGTTATCGCTAGTATAATTATAAATGGTATAATATTATGTTGTATTTATAGAAAGAAAATTAGGTTAAATAAAGCAGAGTAATGATAATAGCTCAGTAATGATAATATCACAAAGTAATGATTTTAGGATATAATAATTAAATTAGAAAGGATAATATCAGAACAGTTGACATTACCAAAATAATTTAGATTTGTAGTGATTTAGGAGATTATAAAGTCAAAATTTTAATTTAGGATTAAAAAAGTAGTGATTTTAGAAGATAATAATTAAATTAGTAAAGATAATATTAGAACAATTAACATTATCAGAACAATTTAGTTTTTTAGTGATTTTTGGGATTATAAAATGAAAATATTAATGTGGGATTAAAATGTAGTAATTTTAGGAGATAATAATTAAGTAACGATAATATAAAAACCGTTTCGATTGAAAAAGTAGTGATTTAGGAGATTATAAAATCAACATAGTAAGTTATGAATGATATTATTTATTATTTTAATTTTGTTTTAAATGTTTTAAATTGTATAATATTATGTTGTAATATAATTATAAATGATAAAATATTATGTTTTAATATAATTTAATTATTAATGATAATATCCGCATAGTTTAGATAGGTAGTAATTTTGTTATTTGGTTATACACGTGTATTATAATATTATACAATAATACGTGTATTATAATATTATACAATACATGTATGATAATATGTATGGTATAATTATGAATGGTATAATATTAAAAAAAATAGTGATTTTAGGATATAATAATTATATTTAGAAAATTAGTGGATTTTGGGGATTATAAAATTAACATAATAATTAAGTTATGATTCATATTATTTGTTATTTTAATTTTGTTTTAAATATTTTAAACTGTATAATATTATGTTGTTATATAATTATAAATGGTATAATATTATGTTGTATTTATAGGGAGAAAATTAGGTTAAATAACGAAGATTAATGATAATAGCTAAGTAATGATAATATCATAAATTAGTGATTTTCGGAGATAATAATTAAATTAGAAAAGATAATATCAGAACATTTGATATTACCAAAACAGTTTAGATTTGTAGTAATTTAGGGGATTATAAATTCAAAATATTAATTTGGGATTAAAAAAGTAGTGATTGTAGGAGATAATAATTAAATTAGTAATGATAATATTAGAACAATTAACATTATCAGAACAGTTTAGATTTGTAGTAATTTATGAGATTATAAAATTAAAATATTAATGTGGGATTTAAAAGTATTGATTTTAATTAGGAGCTAATAATTAAGTAGCGATAATATAAAAACGGGAGTAATGGATGAGCACATTAATTAGGTAGGACATGTGTTACAATTTGGAAATGACAAACACTGGCGGAACTAGGGGCGGGCTGGGGCATATGCCCCCGGTAGATCAGGGGTGGGGGTGGGGGCAGGGGCAGGGGGCAGCCAGGCGTCGATGTGAGTCATCCGAATTAAAAGCATTTTACGAAATAGAGATTTTGCATGGTTTTGACGAAACAGAAAATTTAACGCTATCAATATTTTTTATTTTTATTTTTATTTTATTTTGAAATCAACTTTGTCAAAAATTTATAATTAAAACTGTTTTATTTTAGCTATTCTGCCTTTTACCTAACAACCTTGCGTAACAATAGTAGTAGTTGTGTAGTTAAAATCAATAACTGTGTGATATACTACTACTATATAAGTATGTCTTATAGCATTAACTGCTAGGGTCATAAAAAAAATTACTAAAATAAAAAATAACTTAAATAATGATGTAGTAATAATTAGTTATTCAATTATTAGAGCATTCATAGCAGTTTTTCTAATTAACTCTCTATCTCTAATTAACTCTCTATCCCTAGTCATATTTTAGACGAGTATGTCAAGTGATAATAATAAATTACAACCAACCAACCACATTATATTGTTTAGGTTAATCGATGAAATTATGATGAAATATTTGAATAATTGAATTGATGAATGCTGAAATTATTATGAAATGTTTAAATTGATGAAATTATTGATTAGCAATTGATATTTTTATTTATACTTGATTATGGATAAATACTTGAT
>CM035095.1:80366829-80471829 GCA_020205505.1 Panax japonicus | reverse complement strand
AAAATTTAATAAATAATATTATTATTTTTCTAAAACTTCCTACGCACACTAATTAAATCCAAACATCATCCATCCACTCAATAAAAGCAACAAAGACATTTTTCATATAAAAGTCATTTAAAACTCCAAAAAAATAAATTAATCCAAAACTTCAATAATTCATAATAAATAGCCCTTTTATCAGAAAAATTCAAACCACATGTCCTTTCCATAGGAAATTCCATTCTCTACAACTTTGTAAGTTTAAGTTTTTCCAAATTCCAAACAGAAGTTGACCGAAATTCACAAACGGGTGATTTACGGGTTATAAACCAATTTCAGTCGGGAAATGGGGTTCATCGACATGTTTAACATGTTTTAAACAATTTTTGCAATAAAAATACTTCTTCCTCCTCATATATTTGTATATCCCACATTCATTGTAAAAATATCACCATTATTATATTATAATAATATATTTAAATGAATTATTTATTAGAAAAGATAAAATAACAATTTTTCAACAATTGTCACGTTAAAAATTTTCTCCATCTATATCCACATAAAATGAATATTTTTCTTATCATAAAAATCAATAATTAATTATTCACAAATAATATTACAGAATCAAAATACTGACAACCAAGCAGTTCCCAGGAAAGAGGGGGCTTTCAAATAAGGATTTCTCCTTACTGGCGCACAATTAAGTGACCAAACCTCTCCTTAGACAGAACTTTTTAGACATTGCCAATAATGTTATCTAATAATATTATTCCAATAATATGAATTATTGATCTGATAATGAAAATATTGTGTAGTGACAATTATTAAAATAAAAATAATATAAAATATCAACGTAGCAATTATTGAATCAATAAAATAAAATATTGAACAGTAACTACTGTAACAATTATTGAGTAATGCCTTCCTACATAAGAATCAATAATTGGTGCAATACCGTGTGCTACTGTGTTTTAACCACCGGGTATTCCAACAATATTAACGGTAACAACTACGCCATTATTTATAAAAAACTTATACTTGTCGTTTTCTTCATCCAATCGCTTTCCGTTATGGGGCCCACATAAGGCTGCGCCGTCGTACGAATATTCTCCGACATTAAGAATATTCCACTACCAAACGAATATTCTCCGATAAAAATAAATATTTTATTACCACTTGCATACTTGAAATATTTGCGCATTTTACCCATAACTAACCACATTAATCAAATCAACCATTACTATTTCAAAATAATAAATAAAGGAAATTTAATTTTATTTGTATTAAGTTGGGGTCTTACAACCTCCCCTCCTTATGAAATTTTGTCCCCGAAATTAACGTACGTACCTGGTGTTTTGAAAAGGTGAGGATACCTCGCTTTCATTTTTCGTTTCCAACTCCCAGGTCATTTCCTCAATAGCATGATTTCTCCACAAAACTTTAACTTGTGGTATGACCTTTGTACGTAAGACATGCTCCCTATCCAAGATCTTGATAGGTACCTCCTCATACGTTAAGTCTTCAGTTATCTCATCCGGTTCTAACTCAATAACGTGATTCAGGTCTTTCACATACTTACGAAGCACAAATATATGAAAAATATTATGAACACAAGACATAATTGGAGGTAACGCAAGTCTATAGGCTACATTTCCTACTCGGTCAAGAATCTGAAATGGACCAATAAATCGTGGATTGAGATTTCCTCTCTTCTCGAATCTTATAACTTCCTTCCATGGGGCAACACGCAACAATATATGATCCCCAATACTAAATTCCACGTCCTTTCGATGAAGATCCGCATAACTCTTTTGTCGATCTTGAGCTGTTTGTATACGTTGTCGAATCATTTGGATCTTTTCTGTAGTCATACGTACCAACTCGGGTCCCAACAATGTTGCTTCACCCACCTCATCCCAACATATTGGAGAGCGACACTTTCGTCCATACAATGCTTCGAATGGAGCCACACCGATACTTGCCTGATAACTGTTGTATGTCATTCAATCTCACAATCTCATTTACATACATATGAGCAAGACGTTTAACGGAATAACTCTTCCGTTTCGACAAGAAATGAGCAGACTTGGTTAATCTATAAATAATAACCCAAATAGCATTTATTCCTTGAGAAACCGTGGGAAGACCCGTAACAAAATCTATTGTAATGTATTCCCACTTCCATTTCAGAATCTCAAGTGGTTGCAATGGACCCTTAGGCACTTGATGCTCTGCCTTTACACATTGACAATTTAAACACCTCGAGATAAAATTCGCGATCTCTCTCTTCATATTGTTCCACCAAAATGTATGTCGAAGATCACGATACATTTTGGTACTTCCATGATGGATTGCAAATGGTGTATTGTGTGCCTCCATCATGATTTTGTTCTTTAAATCAGAATCGTTAGGAACACAAAGTCTGGAGTGGACTCAAAGTATTCCTTCTTCATCGATTCTTGCTTCTGGAATAGCACCCTCTTGTACTTTCTTATTCATACGCATCAGCTCCGGGTCTGTTGCTTGAGCAACTTTAACTTCATCGATTAAAGTTGGTTCTATGCGTATACTTGACATCATCGCACTCGTTCCTACATATGATCTTTTACTCAATGCGTCAGCTACAACATTTGCTTTTCTAGGTTGATATTGAATGGTGTGTTCATAGTCTTTAAACAGCTCGAGCCAACGTCGTTGTCGCATGTTGAGTTCCTTTTGGGTGAAGAAATATTTGAGGTTTTTATGGTCTGAATATATCTCCACTTTCTCTCCATATAGATAGTGCCTCTAAATCTTTAGCGCAAAAACGACTGCTGCCAACTCTAGATCATGAGTAGGATAATTCCTCTCATATTCTTTAAGTTGTCGCGAGGCATAGGCTATGACTTTCCCACGTTGCATGAGAACACATCCTAACCCTTTGCCTGAAGCATCGCTGTAGATAACAAATCCATCTGAACCAGATGGTATTGTCAGAACAGGTGCCAAAATGAGTCTCCTCTTGAGCTCTTGGAAACTCTTCTCGCATTCCTCACTCCATACGAATTTTGTATCTTTTCGAGTCAGCTGAGTTAACGGAGTAGCGATTCGAGAAAATCCTTCCACGAATCTCCGATAATAACCAGCTAAGCCCAAAAAGCTACGTACTTTGGTTACCGACTTCGGTTGCTCCCAACTTTGTATTGCCTTAATCTTCGCCGGTCAACAGATACTCAATGTTTTGACGCCACGTGCCTAAGGAATGCTACTTCCTCAAGCCAGAATTCGCATTTCTTCAACTTGGCATATAGCTTGTTTTCACGAAGCCTTTGGAGTACCAGCTTCAAATGGTGTTCATGATCTTCACGGCTTTTGGAATATATGAGAATGTCATCAATAAAGATAACAACGAACTGATCCAAATAGTCCTTGAATACTCAGTTCATCATATCCATGAAATCCGTAGGAGCATTAGTCAATCCAAAAGACATGACTAAAAATTCATAATGCTAGTATCGAGTTCTGAAGGTAGTCTTTGGAATATCCTCAGTTCTAATCTTCAGCTGATGATATCCAAAACGAAGATCGATCTTTGAAAAGAATTGTGCTCCTTGCAACTGGTCAAACAGGTCATCAATACGAGGTAACAGATACCTATTCTTGATGGTGACATGGTTCAATTCTCGATAGTCAATACAAAGTCGCATACTCCCGTCTTTCTTCTTTACAAATAAAACAGGAGCACCCCAAGGAGATGTACTAGGATGAATGAAACCGATGTCCAACAATTCCTGTAGTTGGACTTTTAACTCCTGAAGTTCAATAGGAGCCATTCGATATGGGGTTTTAGAAATGGGCTTTGTACCAGGTTCATGATCAATAAATAATTCAACTTCATGTTTTGGGGGTAGACCGAGAAGTTCTTCAGGAAATACGTCAGGAAATTTACTAACAACAGGAATATTATTCAAATCTGACGTGTCTTTATTCAAATCCATAACATGGGCTAAGAAAGCTTGACATCCGTTTTTCAATAAATGAATAGCTTTATGACTAGATATGATAGTGAATGATTTTAATGGTTTAGTTTCTTGAATTCGTACAACAGACTGGTTAGGAATACGAAAACCAACAACCTTACAAAAATAATCAATTTTGGCATGATGAGTAGTTAACCAATCAATCCCTAAAATCACATCAAAAGCAAGTATCTTTAAAGAGATAAGATCAACAGGTAATGTGATGGTGCCAACTTGGATCAAACAAGATTTATAAACAGTGGATGTGATGAAAGTTTCTCCTGACGGAGTCTCCACATATAAATCAACGTCTAATTTCTCTGTAGTTAAGTTTAAACGTTGAGCACAAGCAGGAGAGATAAATGAATGGGTAGCACCGGTATCTAGTAAGGTATAAACTTCGTAAGAATTTATGATTAACTTACCCGTGATCACCTCGTTTGGGTTCCTCACATTTTGACCAGTCATGACAAACGCTCTTCCAGGAACCGTTGACTTTGACTTTTCTGGGACAACCTTTTGAGTCACCATCCCTGTTGGACTTGGTTTCGCTACCCTATAATCTCTAGCGATATGTCTTTCTTTTCTATAATTATAATATACCTTGAAATGTTGTGGGCAGTTTGGGCTAATATGTCCCCTTTTCCACATTTATAGCATACGACTGGTGGTCGTTCTCCTCCCTTAGAACCAGTTGTTGCTGGTGTTGACGTCTTCACATGGTCATTATTGAATCTCCTCTTTTTAAAATCTCCTCCCGACTCGCTTCTTCTATTCTCATAGCCATGATTACCACCAGAGTGGTTACCGCCTTTATCTGTATTCTTCTTTCTCCGCTGGTTATCATTGTTCTGATTACTGCTGTCACCAGTATGATCCTGGTTATGGTCCCTCGATTGAACATACTTGTTATCTCGCTCTAACAATTGAGCCCTGTTGACAACATCTGGATAGAGAGAAAATTTATAAGAAATGAGATACTGACGTATGCCGAGTTTCAAACCTCTCAGAAACATCCGCGTCATACGTTCCTCATTCTCCACCAAATGAGGTGCAAACCTAGATAACTCTGCAAACTTTGCCTCGTACTGGGACACCGTCATATTATTTTGTTCCAGTCTAATGAACTCCACTTCCTTCATATGACGAATATTTTTAGGAAAGTACTTGTCATTGAACAGTTTTTGAAACGTCTCCCAAGACATGCTGAGTGCGAATGGATGGGTACGCTTCACAGATTCCCACCAATAATCTGCCTCATTACGGAACATAAAGGTGGCGAATGAAACCTTCTATTCCTCCGTGCATCCCAAGACATCGAATATCTTGGTGATTTGTTTGACCCACGTCTCTGCCTTAATCGGATCTGGCTTTTCCCAGGATTCTGGTGGTCCTAACTCTTTGAACTGTTTGGTTGTGACAAACCGTGCGTTGTTATAATTTCCACCTGTTATTTGTGCACGAGTCTCCCTCGTCTGATTTTGCATGAACTGCAAAAACCTTCTAAACATCCCGTCGTTCATCATCTGCTCAGTGGTGTTGTTCATAGGAGGAACATTGTCAGCCTGTTGCACGTTCTCTTCGTTGATGAGTAAAGGTGTCTCCAGGGTCTCATTTATTCCACTGTTAACATTCTCAATCGACATTCTCAAAAACTGTCATAAAACAAGGGTTATTTAAAGAAATCAACATATCACATAATATCCCTATATACTGACCAACTAACAAATAAGCTTAGGTAGGACACAGTAGTGAAGAATTTACTCGTCTCTCCCCTCCTAGTTCTATTCACCAATCTCCGCCAGAGATCATATCCCTAAGCTCTGATACCAACTGTGACGCCCCCAAAATAGGTATACATCACCCATTTTGAGTCGTCAATAACATGGTACAGAAATAACTACAACTTTATTAATACAACATGAAAACTGTCAGTTTAAATATAAATATTGCCGCCTAGACAATATTCACACCTAAATAAGTCCTCATTACAATTATTGGTACATTATTTTACAAAAATAGTGAGGACTACTAAAACAACTTTCTAGAACCATCATTCCACACCCCGACTAGAACTCGCTACATTCTCGCCTCCTGAGAAGAAAAAAGGAACAAAAAGGAAAAGGGTAAGATCAACTAGCCCAGTAAAAAATATTATGACTAAGATAATATAGAACAAATTATCGTTAGTCTTCAACAGGGAAAAATCTGATAAAATACAATAGACAACAAGTTACAGATCAATATTCGCAGTGAAAATAATAATTCACAGATGAGTTATGTAGAGAATGAAATCTACTATTATCTATGAATTTAAAAGTTCATCATCAATATTTTATCCTTGTAACATCAATCAATATACATCTGGAATCAAATATTCATCTTTACACTACAGGCCAAAGATATTCATCAGTTGGTCATGTTCATCTCAACACATGTACATCTTTGCGTTACAGCCAAAGATATTCATCATAAAATCACATTAATCTTTACATTACAGGCCAAAGATATTCAATAATATCATCATTTAGGACTGTGGATGATGAAAAATATTTTAAAGAAAACGAATCCAGTGAAAAAAAAGAATAAATATTAAAGATTCGTATTTCGGTTTATCCATGTCCAAAAATACCTCATAAATAATCATAGTGGAGTAAAATTCAAGAATGATCAAAACATGGATACAATCAAAGCTAGTATCCATAATAGATATTTTGGACGAAAAGGAAAAATTTTTATTTTTCGATGAATAGTGCCGTATACGTGAATAGTAACCCCGACACAAAAAGTTCCAAATTTGATTAAAAATTCAAACCAATATTTTGGCATAATGATATTGAAGAAAATAATATCATTTAAGAAGAAAATAACATCCCTTACCTCGAAAAGACGGTACTTTTGACTGGAATACTAGATATAGTGCTGAAGGGAACTTGCACCGTATAACAATACTCAAAGTATCATAATACTCACAAGAATACGCTCGATAATATAGAGAGAGAAAACTTCAGTTTCTGGTGTAATTTTTAATTTTAACCTAAGCACCCTATTTATAGAAAAATACTTTAGAACACCAAAGTAGAAAATTTAATAAATAATATTATTATTTTTCTAAAACTTCCTACGCACACTAATTGAATCCAAACATCATCCATCCACTCAATAAAAGCAACAAAAATGTTTTTCATATAAAAGTCATTTAAAACTCCAAAAAAAATAATAATCAATTAATCCGGAACTTCAATAATTCATAATAAATAGCCCTTTTATCAGAAAAATTCAAACCACATGTCCTTTTCATAGGGAATTCCATTCTCTACAACTTTGTAAGTTTAAGTTTTTCTAAATTCCAAACAGAAGTTGACTGAAATCCACAAACGGGCGATTTTACGGGCTATAAACTAATTTCAGTCAAGAAATGGGGTCCACCGACATGTTTAACATGTTTTAAATAATTTTAGCAACAAAAATACTTCTTCCTCCTCATATATTCGTATATCCCACATTCATTGTAAAAATATCACCATTATTATATTATAATAATATATTTAAATGAATTATTTATTAGAAAAGATAAAATAACAATTTTTCAACAATTGTCACATTAAAAAATTTCTCCATCTATATCCACATAAAATGAATACTTTCCTTATCATATAAATCAATAATTAATTATTCATAAATAATATTACAGAATCACAATACTAACAACCAGGCAGTTCCCAGGAAAGAGGGGGCTTTCCAATAAGGATTTCTCCTTACTGGCGCGCGATTAGTTGACCAAACCTCTCCTTAGATAGAACTTTCTAGACATTGCCAATAATGTTATCTAATAATATTATTCCAATAATTTGAATTATTGATTTGATAATTAAAATACTGTGTAGTGACAATTATTGAAACAACAATAATATAAAATATTAACGTAGCAATTATTAAATCAATAAAATAAAATATTGAACAGTAACTACTGTAACAATTATTGAGTAATGCCTTCCTACATAAGAATCAATAATTGGTGCAATACCGTGCGCTACTGTGTTTTAACCACTGGGTATTCCAACAGTATTAACCGTAACAACTACGCCATTTATTTATAAAAAACTTATACTTGTCGTTTTCTTCACCCAATCGCTTTCCATTATGGGGCCCACACAAGGCTACGCCGTCGTAAGAATATTCCACGACCAAACGAATATTCTCCGATAAAAATAAATATTTTATAACCACTTGCATACTTGAAATATTTGCGCATTTTACCCATGACTAACCACATTAATCAAATCAACCCTTACTATTTCAAAATAATAAATAGAGGAAATTTAATTTTATTTATATTAAGTTGGGGTCTTACATTATTAGTTAGCATTATTGGCAATGTCTAGAAAACTATGTCGAGGAAAGATGTTAGGTTATATAATTACACGCCAATAAGGATAAATTCTTATCGAAAACCCCCTCTTTCCTGAGAATGATCTGGTTGTTAATATTGTGAGCTTATAATATTAATTGTGAATAATTATTATGTGGTGGATATTGGTTCAATTTTTATATAAATGAAGGAATTTAGCATGAAATAGTTGTTGAAAGTTTGGCAATTATCTTCTCTTATAAAATATTCATTCAAATATATTATTATAATATTACATTATAATAATGTGATGATATAATAATATAATTTTTTTTATAATTTAAACGGTAATATTATTATGATAATAAAATATAATTTTCAGCATGTGAATAAAAGTGGAGTGAATGTTATCATTTTGATTTTGAATTATTTTTTTTTCACGTGCATTCATTTAGGAGGAATGTTTCCCCTGCTAATCCTTGGTGTTTTCTAACTTTTGTGGCCCCTCAAAAATGCAAAATAAGGAATTAGGCAGAGAGAATATGCGAGTTAGGCATAAAATCGTCCGTTTGTGGATTTTGGTCAACTTCTGTTTGGAATTTGGAAAAGCTTAAACTTAAAAAGTTGTAGAGAATGGAATTTCCTATGAAAAAGACATGTGATTCAAATTTTTCTGATAAAAGGGCTATTTATTATGAATTATTGAAGTTCTGGATTAATTGATTATTATTTTTTTGGAGTTTTAAATGACTTTTATATGAAAAACGTTTTTGTTACTTTTATTGAGTGGATGGTTGATGTTTGGATTCAATTAGTGTGCGTAGGAAGTATTAGAAAAATAATAATATTATTTATTAAATTTTCTGTTTTGGTGTTCTAAGCATTTTCCTATAAATAGGGTGTTTAGGTTAGAATTGAAAATCACACCAGAAACTGAAGTTTTCTCTCTCTTTATCTCTCTATATTATCGAGCGTATTCTTGTGAGTATTTTGATACTTTGAGTGTTGTTATACGGTGCAAGTTCCCTTCATCACTATATCTAGTATTCCAGTCAGAAGTATCGTCTTTTCGTGGTAAGGGATGTTATTTTCTTCTTAAATGATATTATTTTCTTCAATATCATTATGAAAAAATATTGGTTTGAACTTTTAATCAAATTAAGAACTTTTTGTGTCGGGGTTACTATTCACATATACGATACTATTCACGTATACGGCACTATTCACGAATACGACACTATTCATCGAAAAATCAAATTTTTTCCTTTTCGTCCAAAATATCTATTATGGATACTAGCTTTGATTGTATCCATGTTTTGATCATTCTTGAATTTTACTCCACTATGATTATTTATGAGGTATTTTTGGACATGGATAAACCGAAATACGAATCCTTAATATTTATTCTTTTGTTTCATTGGATTCGTTTTTTTAAAAATATTTTTCATCATCCACAGTCCTAAATGATGATATTATTGAATATCTTTGGCATGTAGTGCAAAGATTAATGTGATTTTATGATGAATATCTTTGGCTGTAATGCAAAGATGTACATGTGTTGAGATGAACATGACCAACTGATGAATATCTTTGGCCTGTAGTGTAAAGATGAATATTTGATTCCAGATGTATATTGATTGATGTTACAGGGATAAAATATTGATGATGAACTTTTAAATTCATAGATAATAGTAGATTTCATTCTCTGCATAACTCATCTATGAATTATTATTTCCGCTGCGAATATTGATCTGAAACTTGTTGTCTATTGTATTTTATCAGATTTTTCCCTGTTAAAGACTAACTATAATTTGTTCTATATTATCTTAGTCATAATATTCTTTGTTGGGCTAGGTGAGCTCACCCTTTTCTTTTTTGTTCCATTTTTCTTCTCAGGAGGCGAGAATGTAGCGAGTTCTAGTCGGGGTGTGGAATGATGGTTCTAGAAAGTTATTTTAGTAGTCCTCACCATTTTTGTAAAATAATATACCAATAATTTTAATGAGGACTTATTTGGGTGTGAATATTGTCTAAACGACAATATTTGTATTTAAACTCACAGTTTTCGTGTTGTATTAATAAAGTTGTAGTTGTTTCTGTACCATGTTATTGACGACTCAAAATGGGTGATGTATACCTATTTTGGGGGCGTCACAAATAATATGAATAATTGTGTGGTGTCAATTATTGATTTAATAATATAAAATATTGTGTAGATGATACTGTGACAATAATTAAATCAATAATATATATGAGATATTATGCAACAATTACTGTGGCAATTATTGAATGAAACTAAGTGACGTTTTACGTAAGAATCAATAATAAGAAATATTGTGCAATACCATGTGCTATTGTGCAACCACGCGTAGTACTGTACTTTTATCACCAGGTATTTCAACAGTTAACGGTAAAAGTTTTGTCGTTATTTTTATAAATATGTTATTTCTGTCGCTTTCTATATTCGACAATTATTCTGTTATGTGGTCTACCAATGATTGCGTCGTCGTATGAATATTCTCCGACAAAAAGAATATTCCCCGACCAAACGAATATTATTTGACAACTTGCTTACTTTGCAAAATTTGCACATATAACCCATAACTAAAGCATTATATCAATCAACACCTTATTATTCAGAATAATAATTAGAGAAATTAAATATTTATTCATAAAAAGTTGGGGTCTCACAACCTCCCCTCCTTATAAAATTTTGTACTCGAAATTGATGTACGTACTTGGTATGTCGAATAGGTGAGGATACCTTGTTTTTATTTCAGATTCTAACTCTCAGGTCATCTCCTCAATATCGGAGTTTCTCCATAAAACTTTGACTTGAGGTATAACCTTTGAGCGTAGAATATGTTCCTTCTTATCCAAGATTTTAACAAATACCTCTTCATACGTTAAATCTTCTGTTATCTCATCTGGTTCTAACTTAATAATGTGGTTTGGGTCTTCCATATATTTATGTAGCATGGATATGTGAAAAACGTTATGAACACGAGACATACTTGTTTGTAAGGCGAGTCTATAGGCCACAGTTCTTACTCGGTCGAGGATTTCAAATGGACCAATGAATCGAGGGTTGAGCTTTCCTCTCTTTTCGAATCTCGTAACTCCTTTCCATGGAGCAACACATAACAATACATGATCTCCAACATTGAATTCCATGTCCCTTCGATGAAGATTACCATAACTCTTTTGTCGATCTTGTGAGGTTTGTATACGTTGCCGGATTATTTAAATATTTTCCATAGTCATGTATACCATTTCTGGTCCCAACAATGTTGCTTCACCCACCTCATACCAGCATACTGGAAAAAGACACTTTCGTCCCTATAACGCCTCAAATGTAACCATGCCTATACTTGCTTAATAACTGTTGTTTTAAGAGAATTCCACCAATGGTAAATACTTGTCCCAACTTCCTTTGAATTCAAAAATGCAGAGTCTCAATAAATCTTCAAGAGTTTGAATAGTCCTTTCTGATTGCCCGTCCGTTTGAGGATGATATGCATAACTGAATTGTAGATCAGTGCCTATAGCTTTCTGCAAGCTAACCCAAAATCGTGAAGTGAATCTTGAGTCTCGATCAGAAACTATGGCTATTAGTGTGACGCCCCCAAAATAGGTATACATCACTCATCTTGGGTCGCCAGATACATGGTATATAAATTTAAATACAACTTAATTATACAATAGTCGTGTAAAATACGACATAACATAGTTCAGAGTTTAAACAAGAATATTGACAATATCCACACTCAATGTATACCTGATCTGCGTTTGAGGTCGGAGAAATTGAAACCTAGAATATTATCGAGGCTTCATTAAATCGATGGATAGAAGTTTCGAGGATGATCAATCTAGGGCTTCATGATTGATCGAATTTGAGGCTTTGTTGTTGACGAAGATATATTGTCGATTGGTTTCTTTATTCGGGAAAGGGCTTCAAATCCAACCTGAGTACAGGAAAAAAAGTAGTTGCGAGGGAAGACTCTCAGGTTTGTAAACGACGAAGAAGATAAAGAGCTGAGAGAAGAGAAACGGAAGAGGAAGAAGAAGAGATCAGACAAATTCCATTCGATACATGGTTTTCAAATTAATTGAGCTAACTCGGGCTGTATTTCAAATTTAAAGGTACTTGATTTTTAAATTAAGTGAGTTGACTCACTTAATTTTGAAATTAAAAGGATCGATCTTGATGTTTTTATATATAAGGTTAATATGATCCCTTCAAAGTAGGGAGTTAATTTGTTTTCCCCCAATGTTTGACTTGATGGCCTTCAACAGTGGCATATTCTATAACTCAAAAGTAATAAAAAATTATATAAACTTAAGATAAATTTGGATGTTAGGATAAATTTTATAAACTTATTAATTTGGATGTTAGGATAAATTTTATAACTCTTATTGTATTGATTAATATAATATTTTCTTTAACTCAAAAGTAATAAAAAATTATATAAACTTGGTTGGTATCCACTTCACTCTAAATTTGTCAGCATTCGTCAAAATTTATGAGTAGCATTATACTAAATGTTGACAAATTAGAGAAAAAGAACTTGACAAAAATTACTAAAAGAAATGACTCCTTAAGCTTATACTGAGAATGTCATATCATTTTATATATACTATCATTAATAAAATTATAAATAACTATTTTTGTAAAATAAAATTTAGTTGTAATTTGTAAACAAGACTTTTTATGTAATGAAAATATACAAGTATTAGTATACAATGTTTCAAAAGGAAAAATAAAATCCTCTTTTTCTTCCAACTTATTAAATAAATTGTCAAGACCTTTTTTGGGCATTGTAAATTAAGAAAAATGATATTTTCATATCACTTTTTAATATTTTTATACGTAGGATTCAGTTAATACGCAAACTCTACGTGTAAAATTATTAAAAAATGATGTGAAAATATTAATTTTTTAAATTTATTATAATGTCGAAAATAAGAAAAAACAAATTATATAACCGTTGTGGAAAATATCTAAACAGAGAATTTGTGTCACTTCTTGTATATAGTACTCCCTCCGTCCCTTAAACGTTTTAGAAAAAAAATTTGTCCCTTAATATATGATGTTTTAAAATTTGAAGTAAATTTTAATTGTTTAGTTTCTAATATTATCTCAGTATTAAATAAAATTTTGATTCTCTTATTATTTTTTTCCTAATAAATAACAATATTTTTTTAATACAAAGATGATATAGATATTATATATTATATTTAATGCTATATAATTATTTTTTTAATATTTATACACAATTCAAAAAAAATTTATATTAAAGGAAGGAGAAAATAAATATTTACTTGATGTGACAAACAATCTCCATTTCTGTTTGCCCTCACCAAGAATAGAAGCTATCTATTCCATTCATTTGAAATAAATAAATTAAGAAGTGGTCTTTTCAGAGAGAGAGAGAGAGAGAGATCCCTAAGTTTCCGTACAGGCCAATCTTTCACTTAAATTTTGCACCTGTCTCTTCATGGCGCAAGTGTAAAACCAAGGCTCTCTTTCTCTTTCTATATATTTATAGATACATATATCGAGCTTGTAGGTAACCTAGGTAGTTCAAAACTACTAGTTGTAGTATGGAAAAAATATTCATATTATTGCAACAAAAATTGGTCAATTTTTTGTAGATAGTTGTATCAAATAATTCTTTATGTATTTATATTAATTTACATGTTCTTTTATTGTATTATTAAATAAATTTGAATTTTATTAAGTTATCACACCCATGATATAGATATGTAACTTCATAATTTCTATTGCATTTACTATAATAAAAATTGTATACTCAATTTTTTGTCATCCGGCATATTCTTCGTCAATAAGTCTTGACAGATATGTTTATTGGACATGAATAGTATAATATTTATTTTTTTATTGTATTAGTCATCAATTTTTCATTTTTTTTATAATTTTTAAAAAATATATAGTATTTATTTTAACAGAAATTTTTACAAAATATAGTGTTTTAGGTGTAATTTAGATATATATACAAGAACAGGGTTGTACAGTCTGTATAACCCATTTTTTGTATATGTACTCAAATTGCACCTAAAATACTATAGTTTATAAAATTTTTAATTAAAATAAATAATATATATTTTTTGAGTCACAAATAAAAAAATAAATAAATTTAAAAACGTTCAATATTCATATCCACGTAGAAGAAATGTACTGTTTACTATTTACTGTAAAAAATGTAACGACAAGTACAACTGTAATATTTATTAACTAGTTGGGTCCCGTGCCTCCGGCACTGTATGGACAATATGATTTATCTCAAATTTTGAACGACCAAAATAATTTATTGAGTGAGCGGGAAATTTAAAGTCATTTGTATTAAATTAAATTATTATTAGATTATTAGATAGATAGATGTATTTTATTAGATAGATATATGAACGGTGGGATTTATCCCAAACTTTAGACGGCCCAGATAATTTATTAAGTGAGCGGAAAATTCAAAATCATTTGTATTTTATTAGATAGATTGCTCATTCATTCTCTCTCTCTCTCACTCTATATATATATATACTATTTACTTTTTTTGTGATATTTTTGAGGCGTCAAATCTTTGGAATTTTTTTGCTACAAATAGTGAACGAACAATTGAAGATTAATTTCCTGTACTAAGTTTTCTTGCTCTTACGGCTTTGCATGGGGCATCTGTTTTTCTTTGGCCGCCACGGCGGCGGCGATGAATTGCCGGTATGCAAATGGAAGGACTTTTTATTAAGTTCCATATTCAGGTTAGGCCTTTTCTTTAAATATTCCTTTAAGTTCTCTTATTTGTCTTGGGGTAGGGAGGGAAGTAAGTCTTAACTATTCTTAAGTTCGCACTAATCATTTTTTCTTTTAAGTAGAAGAGCTGTACAAATTGAAATTTAACTAGCCACATTTAGAAGGGGTTGAATAAGTGTAGGAATAATTTATGGCCAACTTTTAAAAATTATTAATTTCAGGCTACTAAAATGATTGAAATCAGTTTACTGAATTAATATAGTCTTTTGAATAAAATACTTGATGTTAAAGAATTATCTAAATATAATGCAAGTAGTCAAATTAAGATAATTAATTAACTTATGTGATTTTAAAGTAAAGCAAATACTAAAATCAACACCAAGATTTTTTACGTGGTTCAACTATTACTCTCTATGATAATAGCCTAGTCCACGTCCAATACCAACTAGTATTGGAGACTCACTTTATTTATTTCTTTATAAATAAATACAGATTACACAACAGATTCAAAAATTAATAAACAATTAATTTTCCTTGAGCTCTCTTGCTCCTTGTGCACCTATGCACCCTTCAAGCACCTTTGCTTCCTTGAACCTGTTTGTAACCTACTTTTCTAATCCACCAGGATTAAAACCTTTAGACTACACTTAGTCTAACAATAGAAAAAACAATACAATATAGAGGTATATGATCAATGCAAGAATAATCAATTTAACAATTAAAGGCTCAACTATATGCAATGATCAAATAGCACAAAATAAATAAGCAATTAATTTCTTACCAAATATCACCTCAAATAATACCAGAAATTAAACTGCTTAGCTTCTCAAAAGTTTGCACTTAGCAGAAACAGATTGATCAATAATAATAATAAGTGCAATGAATATTTCGTGAGTTCTGTAAATAATTTAAGCGTGCCTCACGGTTTTTATAGACAAAATAAACATTACCGTTTATTAAAAAGATAAGTACTGATTTTGCTTCATAATTCAAACGGCATATAAATCTAACAAAGATGATATTTATCCAAATAACAAATCAAGCTTCTGTTTAGTGTTTGGGATAAATATAAACACCACTTTATTAGATAACCCACTTTCAAAAAAAACCTTTGACTTTATCTTTCTATTCAAGTAGTGTGTGACATCAAACGAAACTGACACAAGCCATTATACCTTTTAGACTTCCAACAACCAAGAGTCCCAAGACTCTATAATCATTATCTTAGTAACCCCTGTAACCATGTCAGCATTTAAACTTTGTGATCTTCCATGCTCATATGTCCACGTGTATCAAGAAAGAAATATCCCAAGGATATATCAATTATCTTTTAAGACAAACATACGTATCACAAAATTACCATTCTCTTTAGGCATATATTAACATACGGAATAATGCATAATGAGCATATATCATGTAATATATTAATATAAAATTTTGTAAAAAATTTTTTCATTTAAGACATATAGCAATATATAATGCAATAATATGTCCTAAATCCTTTAAATGAAAAACCAATTATTATTCAATTGACCTTACATTTGATTTTTCCTAGTAAAGAAAAATTCTTCACCCACTTGAAAATGTTCCTTATCATCATATACCTGAAATGTCATAAAAAAATTTAGCACACTAATAATTCATCATCAAAACTTAAGGATTAAATATGACTAGGTCAATATTCTCCCCCTTTTTGATGATGACAACCAAAAACTTTTTAATTCCCATTAACTCCCCTATGTTCATGCATACAATATATTTAGCTCCCCCTAAATTCATGCATTAATATCATTTCAGGAATCTTATAATAACTAACTGAAATTCAAAACAATTTCAGTAAACTAAAATTCAAAACAATTTCAGTAAATCTTAACTTCCCATTATCTGGCCATGTACCTGCAATTATGTTAGTTCAACATATATCAAATATCAAACTACTAACATAAATTTTGAAAACTTTAAACAATTGTCTGGTGAAGCACAAGAAATTTTCAGTCTCTTAAAAATCAGTCTTAAAAACCCAAATTTTCTCCCCCTTTGTCATCTAGAAAAAAGGGAAAGAGCCATCAATCGAGTTCTACCACTGCTGCACGTTGTTCATCCCTCGTGGTGAAGTATGGACGATGTTGGGCACGATGAATTCTTTCAGCAAAGGTAAAATCACTATCAAAGCGAGGAGGACGAGGAATAAATGTGTCAGGTGGTAACGGCACGTCCAGAAATTCCCCTTAATACTCGGCTAACCAGTTGCAATGCACCCATTCTGTAACAGTGGAGTTCTTACGCTGCATGTGGAGTTTTGAACCAACATCATTGAACCTCAAAGCCATAAACTCAGCTAACTCCCCAACCTGATTGCTAACAAATCTAATTTCCTGACTCAACTGAAAAGAATTCCTATTAAGTCGACGTTGCATCAACTCAGCCAATGCAGTTGTTTGCACCTCAAAACCAGCTTGTAAATCAATAAACTCATCTTCAATGGTATGATAGAGTCTATTGATTTCAGGTGCACCCAATGGCAACTTATCTTTTTCCATTACAGATATACGATTATGAAGGGCAGATAGCTAAACTTGCATTTTCTCTTGATTAGCAAGAATAACTTTCAATAAATCAACAACTTCAGGAGAAGATTGAGGAGGAACAGGAGATGAAGTAATGGAAATTGGTGGAGCAGGGTTTTCAGGAGTAACTCGAACAAACAACCCATCAAGTGACAAAATACGTGACATTTTCAAAGATGTAACGCTGATAGAATCAGTGACCGAAACAGAGTTTTCATTTTCAAAAGAAATTTTAAAATGACGAAAGAAATTAGTAAGAGTCACTACTAGAAAATCAGCCTATAGCGACGGTCGACGACCGTCGCTATAGGCCAAAAGACCGTCGCTAAAAGTTTTAGCGACGGTCGCCGACCGTCGCCATAGAACCCGTCGGTAAAGCCTATAGCGACGGTCTTTTGGCCTATAGCGACGGTCGCCGACCCTAGCTATAGGTCATGACAAAATCGTGTATTTGCTCTTTACTAACGGTCGCTGAGAGTTATTGCTACGGTCATGACCGTAGCTATAGATGTCTATAGCGACGCTCGGCGACCGTCGCTATAGAGATGTGTTTTATAGAACATTATAGCTACGGTCGATGACCGTCGCTATAGCCATTTCATATTTAAAAAAAATTAATAATGCACATTTATTCAACAAAAACAAATACAATATAAAATAAAATATAAAAAATATTATATACATCATTTAAAATCATTCACATTACAACATTACAAGCATCATAAAGAAGAGTAAATTGAAATAATTTTGAATTCAGAAATGTTACAACATTTACATAGTTTACAACATTTTAGATTATGAGAAATGTTTACAATTTCCATAACCAATAAAACTTTACATAGTACAGAAGACCAGCTGCAGCAGGACTAGGGAAGAAAGTAGCTCGTTATATATTTTTATTCACTAATAATCGGACATATGAAGAATATTGTAAATCCTGCAACTCCAGCTTTCTCGGAATCCTGTGATCCTTATTCTTGTAATCCTGCAACTCAAAAGCAACCCTAGATTTCTCGGAATCTAATACACACACATCTATATATACATAAAAAAGGGAAAAGGGAAAAGGGAAAAGGGAAAAGTAAATAACTATAAATGCACATAATTGAATTTTGGTACCTTAACAGTGAAATTATGAACATATTTTTGAGGAACTGAAGGAGAGAAAGGTACGATCATAGTTCTGTACCAGGCACAGTCACAGTCATAGGCTGGCCACCATCATTAAGCCAATGTTTCAGGGGATCACTGTGTATTCTCCTTGCCAAGAGATTGAGATTTCAGTTTCTTTTCGTTGTCTTTGAGTGAAAGTTCCCAATCTATATTGCAGTGAAGGGCTGAAAGCAAGTAATCATATAAATGCAAGAACCACTGACCAACTAGAAGGACTAATATTTGTAATTATTGTAGTTTTTGAATTCCCTCCTAGTGAATCCTGAAAGAGAAGGAATAAGCAAATTTATAAGATTGCTCATTACAAATAATTGATTATACATAAGATTCTGACTTTTCCAAGTTAACACTTTGTCATAAGAAGCAGACTTATGCAATCACAAGTAGACAAATTGAAGACACTGATATTTCAATCAAACACGCTATGTAAAAGAAGTCTCAAGAAAAACAGAAAGGAAATAGATAAGTTTAATTGAATATTTGGTGACTTAAATCTTCTACATGATTAACAATGTGAGCATGAGTTGGCCATAAAATATTTGGAAAAAGAGAACTGACCAATCACATTAAACATCACAAAAGTTTTATCCTTTCATATGCATTAGTATGACTAGTCTAGCTAACAGCTTTTCCACAATATTGGACACTGACATGAAATAACTATACTAACCTTAATCAAACTAAATTATATACAAGACTGGAGCAATAGAAATCAGTAGATGTGGTACTGATATATAGACTTAAAGAATAAAAAGTGTGCCTAGTGATTTAGAGCATCAGTAGGTTTGAGAAGCCAGTTTTACTGCTGCTACCTTTTCCAGAATGTAGTGCGCATCAGATGTTTGACCATTCATACATAAATAACTTGGAGACTCTAGTGTAAGTCCATAAAAGAGAAGTGTGGCAAAAGCTGGTACAGAGGATAGTGCAAGCAACCACCTCCAACCAAATCTTGGCATGATGATCTGTAGAACAACAAAACAATCTAAAGTCCACTCTTTTCCTTTATCTTCAAATAATAAAATAGTTAACCACTAACAGAGGAAAAGGGAGAGATATAAGTACTGGAAATTTCTTTAAACAAAAAATAATGGATACTTCTATATCCAAAAAAAATTATTGGATGTTTCAATTTTGGTTACATTGAAAAAAAATAATGAGTTAATTCCCGAATTTTTTTTCTTCACAGTGATTTTGGCAATAACCTATAACATTATTGTAGGAGAGGGAAAAGCTACACTGCAGCACTAATAAGCCCAAATTGCATTATGCAGCTAGTGAAATTCATAACCACGCCTCACAGCATGGTCAGGATGTTTTCCTGCCAACTAGGGTACACCTCATTCTCTATTATGGTCCTCTTGAATAAGAAATATCATTCCAGATTAACCAGATTAAACCAAAGAAATATCATTCCAGATTAACCAGATTATTTTAGGAGAGGTAAATGATTTTAAAATCCAGATTAAACCAAAGAAGTCATTCTTGCCTGCTTTTTAAATGCAAACAACTCTAGATCCATGTTTCAAGCAAATGGTAGAGAGGGTGAAGTCGGTGAACATAGAATTAAAGCAAAATTGCAACAACAAAGGTTACTTGGAAGACAATTAGATGTATTGAGGGAATCATGAACATACCCATCCAAGTGCAGCCTCAATTATTGTTCCAATTGTCCAGAGAGTCGAAAAGATAACCATCCATGTGCTTCTATTTGGGGCAGGAACAAACTCCAGAAACCAAGATGTATACACAGGCCCACCTCCCAGACCAATGCCAACCAAAAAACGAAGAATGACCAATAATATATAATTAGGAGAGAAAGCATGAAAAAACAGACAAAATAACATCCACAAATATGGTTTTCTTCTCTTGTGGGTGGTTTTCTTTGACATACATGAAAAAGCAGCATAAGGAAACAATGAGACAAGACAAACCCAACAGTAGCAGTAATACAATTCGACTGCCAAAATAACATCAACATCATCTAGCGAACCAACTAGCAGCAGCAACATCAAACAAATTCAACAAACATGGAATTTGGTTTTCAATTTGCCTACTGAACAGACAAACGAACCCAGTTAAAGGAAATAACAAAACAATTTTTTGAGAAAAAGAAATAAATCCAAGACATTAGAAATGACCACTGCACTTTACCTTCAGGAAATAACAAAATAATTAGAACATGCACTTCAGGTTTAAGATAATTAGAACGACCACTGCACTTTACCTTTACATTGGTGCACAACACTTCACCTTTATATTAGAACGTCCACTGCATTAATAAAGAATTATATAAGAAAAGACAATCAAGTTTTGAAACTAGAGGATTGTCCCCATTATGTAAACATATGTAAATTATCCATTTCATCTCAGAACTATAGACCCTAAATAAGAATTTTGACATTATCTATGAAGCAGTAAGGCAACTTGATCATGATATTATATAACAGACACAAACACACCTATCAAATCTTACGTAGTTGTATATGGAATAAGATAGACGATGAGAAAAAGGTGCAAATTTACCTTCCCAATCTGCTTAAGTTCTCTTCCAACTGGTTTCATAAATTTCAAGTCGATGTTTATAGGCCATACCTGTGTGCACAACTAGAAAAGGTCAACAGAAAAGCATGAAACACTTCCATTACATCTAACACTTACATCATGATAAACATGAGGAAAGGGCTTCTATAGCTTCTAAATTACTATGCTTCTACCAACAACAGATCAACATGAGGAAAACAAAAAGTTTATTCCTTTAAAAGAAATCAATATGAGGAATGGTAAATTATACCAAGAAAGGGTAGGACCCTTCTGCTTATATATTATGTTTTTCCCTTCTCTTGTATGCATAATTTAAGACTGAAATGGAAAAGGCACTAATAAAAGATATTTTGTAATCAAGAGGAACAGTAAAAACACCTTCAACCAAGTAATTTAATGGGGACAATCTGTCCTGGTACAATACAATTTGGGCATGCTGCTTCGACCATAGCTTCTTATATAATTCTTGCTTTGAACAATCCCCAGTAAATAATATTAGAAACCAATTGTTACTTTGAAGTATTTTCTAAAACAAATCCATATGAAAAACTGATTTTTTTTTCTTTTCCAAACAACAATAAAATCAAACTAGGGATTGGGGAACAGATGATATGCAAATAGCATTGAACATAGCAATTAACCCAAACAATAAATCGATATATTTGGCTTCAATGAACAATCAATACAGTCACGTGACACTAAATATGTTTTAACTCATTTGACTTTTTAGTGCATAAGATGTGAGAATGATTTGAGGCTCAATTTAATAGAAGGCAAAACTATGTCTATTAATTTTAATTTGTCGCTTTCTTCGTTGTGATCAGAGAATATTTCATCTCTTTGCTAGTAGTGAAAAGTCAGATAAGTAATATGCATTCGTTTACACAATAGAATAGTAGAAGAGTCACTTTTCAAAATAGAAATAGTAAAACGGTTTGGTAGAACTGCAATTTTTACAGTTAAGTTAGCTCTGGTTATACTTCTATAACATAGGCTATATGCAGAAACTCTGTACTATAATTTTGAATTTTTACAGCCTATTAATTATGCGTAAAGAAAATTGATGAAGTTACAATTTGGAATGCTAAATGTTTTCTCTAGAATTTGTGGCATGCAATTAAAGATCATACTGTGACTTTGATGGTAAACAATACATGTGCTGTAATTCTCAGGAACTATCTCGATTCATTGGAAACTCTGCATTAAGTACGGAACTCAATTATTCTGAGGAATTTAAAATTTCAAGACAAAATTAATATAAAGAGCAAATGTTGAAACAAGTCCTAAATGAAACACAAAAGGATATGAACCAAACTTACACAGCAAACGTAATTCCTTATATAGTATTCTTGGTTAAATCAACGCAACAGCCAACAGGTCCTCCAAGATTTCAACATTGTAGCTGCAAAGATATGAGTTTTTGCAAATAACCCATGAGGGTTCAGAAAAATTCAAAAAAACCCTAGAATCAAGATAACCTAAAAGGCAAGCTTTGAAGAGAATTACGATAAATCCACCGAGTTTCCCCCAATGAATAGCTTTCCAGGAAAAATCCCAAGATAGATGGGAATAACCAATCAACAAGAAATGATCAAGGAAAGAGAATTCCAAATAGACAATAAAACCCAAAATGATGCTTCAATAAAATTGAAAAATGCTTGAAATAGACAATAAAACCCAAAACCCAAAAGGAGAGAAATAGAGGAAATCATAACAACTAAGGGGCAAATAAAATTGAAAACCTAAATAATGAAATTATACCTGCTCAAACAGCCAGTAAAAATGATGCTTCAAGCCGGACGGAGAGATGGAGTGAAATAAAGTCCGACGAACTCGAGATGCAGAGTGAATGAGATGGACAGTCCGAATGCTGAAGATGTTGTTCGAGTGACTCAGATGAACCCTCGTTATTATCTACGTCTTCCTCGTTATTACCTACACCTCCCCTTATAAGATCGAGTGACTGAGATGAAGCCGGACAGAGAGATCGATTGACTGAGATGAAGCTGGACGGAGAGATCGACTGACTGAGATAGTGAGATGACCCCTTTTAACCCTCGTTATTATCTAGGCCTCCCTCATGAGTTATGACCCTCGTTAAAATCCCAAAAAAAAATATTCCTATACCGACGGCCCAACTGTGACCCTCGTAATAGACTACCATCAGAGGCCTATACTGACGGTCAGACTTAGACCGTCGCTATATATGTCTATAACGACGGTTCCGTCCCTACCGTCGCTAAATCTCGTCGCTATAGATTAATTTTCTAGTAGTGAGTATCACTGTAGGGCAAACACGTCTTTGTTTTTCGCAAATATGTGGTCATATGATGAAGCATTAATTGAGACAAATTAAAAGAAACACCTTGTAAAATCAGGGCAACAACTATTAAATCTTGATAGGTAAAATCTGCCCCTCCACCTAAATGAGGCAACATATTGTATCTAACAAGTTGATGAAGAACACAAGAAATAGGAGAAACATCAACTGTTTTGGGAGTAAAAATATCATTTAAAAATTATTGTTCATCACAATTTGTAACTGTTCAAGAGGAGTGAAGGGAAAATGAGCAGCACCTTTCTTGGTAAAAGGACACACACCTGAAGATGGGATATTTAAAATGCTGCCAAAATCGACAACTGTAAAATATAAGGACTTTCCTTTGACAAAAGATGTATAAAATTCCCCATGATTCTCTAGATTAGTATAAAATTGTTGGACAAGTCTAGGATATGCCACAGACGGAGGAAAGAGCATAGAGGAAAAACCACAAGACTCAAACAATGGACGCAAAGGAGATTGTTGAAAATAGATCTGATCAACTGACTTTTCATAGACAAATTGTTTTGGAAAAATGACTGATTTAAAACGTACCTCATACGCATTACTTCGAAAGAAGTTGTCAGGAAGATCAGATGATAGTGTAGGGTTTATCGAACTAGGAGGAAGAGTAATCTCTGTCTTAAAGGATGGAGTCGTGTGCTGTCGTTGCCGAGAAGATCCAGTAGGTTTAGGCAAGGATGGAATGAAAGTGGACTCGTCAGAAGACGAAGAGTCCACATACTCCGTCTCTGAAGACACAACCTTCTTCAGTTTCCTTTTCTGGCGAGATGGTCTGGCAGTAAATTGGGGAGGAACAGGTGTCCGATCGTCGTCAGAATCGGTAATTGCTCGCTTGCTCATACGGGTTCTCATGGTGATTGAAGATACGAAACAAGATACGATAGGAAGTGATAATCAGAGAATATTAAGAATTAAAATAATGAAAAGAAACAGAGTATATAAAACAGAAGGAATGCATGTATGTATCTTGACGTCTCTTAGTCTTTACGTCTCCCAAAGCTTTACATTTCCCAAGACTCCCCATCTGACTCGGCTTTTTAATTTTAAAAAACCATTATGTGATGTTCGTACGTCTCTCAATAACCCCTTCAGCCGTCTGGTTTTTTCGAATGTCAAAAATAATGATGAGATGCATGTACGCTCACGTCTCTCATGAAAACCTTCGTCTGTCCAGTTGTTTCAAGTTTTAAAAAATAATTATGATAAAAACCTTTATTATGTCCATAATTTAAGGAGTTAAGTAAGCAGCTGACATAATTATCCTAATTAAATAAAGAGATATTTATGCAAGTTAGGATAACACAAATTCAGAGAAAAAAATCATGCAGCACACATCCCAAGTTCTCTACGTAACATGCAAAATCTATCTTCACTCAAGGGTTTTGTAAAAATATCTGCAATTTGATTTTTAGTAGGAATAAAGATTAATTTTATAAAATCTTTTGATACATTATCACGTAAAAAATGATGTCTAACTTCTATATGCTTTGTACGTGAATGTAATACAGGATTTTTAGATATATCTATAACACTTGAGTTATCACAATAAATAGGCACATAATCACATAATATATCAAAATCACAAGAGTTTGACGCATCCATAATATCTGAGAGCAACAACTTCATGAAGCTAGATATTCTCCCTCAGTAGTTGAAAGAGCCACTGAGGTTTGCTTCTTACTATGCCAAGATACGAGACTTTGTCCCAAGGAAGTACAAGCACCACTCGTACTTTTTCTATCAATTTGACATCCTGCATAGTCAGCATCTGAATAGCCAATTAGTTCAAAATGATTGGAAATTGGATAAAATAACCCTATATTTATCGTACCACTTAAATATTTCAAAATCTTTTTAATAGCATTTAAGTGAGATTCTTTTGGATTAGCTTGAAACCTTGCACATAGACAAACACTATACATTATATCGGGTCTAGAAGCAGTTAAATATAGTAAACATCCAATCATACCTTGATATTTTGTTATATCTACATCAATACCTTTCTCGTCAGTGGTGAGTTTTATTGATGTGCTCATTGGTGTACCTTTCGAGTTAGATCCTTCAAAGCCGAATCTCTTGAGTAGTTCTTTTGTGTATTTGGTTTGAGGGATGTAAATTCCGTCCTTCGTTTACTTGATTTGAAGTCCCAAAAAGTAGTTGAGTTCACCCATTAAGCTCATATCAAATTCTTTATGCATGCACTTGGAAAACCACTCACAAAGGAAATCATTAGTAGCACCAAATATTATATCATCTACATATATTTAAACAATAATAATATCGACATTTTTATGCTTAATAAATAATGTAGAATCTATCTTTCCTCTAACAAACCCGTTTGATATGAGATACTTACTCAACCTTTCGTACCAAGCTCTTGGAGCTTGTTTCAAGCCATAAAGAGCTTTCTTTAGCTTGTACACATGATTAGGATACTTTTCGTGTTCGAATCCAGGAGGTTGCTTTACATATACCTCTTCATTAATGTATCCATTGAGGAAGGCACTCTTTACGTCCATTTGATGAAGCTTAAACTTTTTGTAGCAAGCAAAAGCTAACAGAATTCTAATTGATTCCAGCCTTGCTACTGGTGCATAAGTTTCTTCATAGTAGATCCCCTCCTGTTGATTGTATCCTTGAGCTACCAATCTAGCTTTGTTATGAATAATTGTGTCGTGCTCATTAAGTTTGTTCTTGAAAACCCATTTCGTACCAATGATGGAAACATCTTTTGGAGGAGACATAAGTTCCCATACTTGGCACCTCTCAAATTGTTGAAGTTCTTCTTGCATTGCCAATAGCCAGTTCTCATCACTGATAACATCCTTTGCATTCTTTGGCTCAACATGTGACAAAAATGCAGAGAATGCATAGTGATTTTGTAAACCTCTCCTTGTGGTTATACCTTTATTGATATCTCCAATAATATTTTCTGGAGGATGATTCTTGATGTATCTAGCTGTCTTTGGCATTTGGATATCATGCATAACTTCCACTTGATCATTAGACTCATTTTTAGCATCCTGCAAATCTTCAGGTTCATGTTCATGCTGATCATTCATTTCAGGTTGCTGAATTTGTTCATTCGGCCTATTGTTTTGTTCATTTCGGTTTGCTGAAATGTTGACTATCTCCAAATTACCTGCATCATCTTCACTTTCTTTTGGAAGATCATTGTTAGTCTCATTGAAAGTAATATGAACAGATTCTTCCACACATGACTTTTTAATATTGAAGATGCGATAAGCCTTACTATTTTGAGAATAGCCAATAAAAATTCCTTCATATGACTTAGCATCAAATTTTCCCAAATTGTCACTTGAATTTAAAATGAAGCATTTAGAACCAAATATTTTGAAATAACTTATGTTGGGAATTTTGTTATTTAAAAGCTTATATGGTGTTTTCAAAATAATAGGACGAATAAGTACTCTATTTAAAACATAACACGATGTACTTACAGCTTCGACCCAAAATTTCTTTGGAAGCTTACTTTTTTGTAATAGAGTTCTAGCTGTCTCTTGTAGAGTCCTATTCTTCCTTTCAACCACTCCGTTTTGTTGAGGAGTGTTTGGTGCTGAGAATTCATGGCTAATACCTCTTTGATCACAAAAGGTTATAAAATCTTTTGGAAATTCAGTGTCATGGTCACTTCTAATTCTAATGAGTTTGAAACTATATTTTGTTTCAATTTTTCTTATTAATCTTTCAAACTCTTTAAATGCTTCATCCTTGGTTCTCAAGAATAATACCCATATGTATCTAGAGAAGTTATCTACTATTACAAAATCATAAAACTTACCATTTATACTAGAATGTCTTTCTAGTCCAAATAGATCAAGATGAAGTAGTTGTAAGGGAAAAGAAGTTGTTACCATGTTCTTTTCCGTAAATGATGTTCTTACTTACTTTCCGAGTTGACATGGAACACAAATTCTCTTATTTTCATATTTGATTTTTGGCAACCCTTTGACAAGATTCTTTGAGGATAATTTCTTGATTAAGTCCATGTGAACATGTCCTATCCTCTTGTGCCACATGTTAGCCTCATCTTGTACAGATGTTAGACATAATTCTTCATCCTGTTGCTCAAAGTCAATAATATATATATTTCCTTCTCTATGTGCAACTAAAGTGATATTGTTAGTACCATGAGAAATAGTGCATTTTTCTTTATAAAAACTAACTTGATGGCCATTATCCATTAATTGACTAATACTAATAAGATTAAATTCGAGTCCGTTAACAAGGTGTACATTATCAATATTTACCTTGCCATTACCTATTTTACATTTTCTAATTATCTCGCATGTTTTGTTGTCTCCAAACGTAACCGTTCCATTCTTCTTCGTGATATTTAGTTCTACAAATTTTGATTTATCACCGGTCATGTGCCGAGAACATCCACTATCAAGAATCCATTTTTGAGATGGAACTCTTGCCTTTAAGCATACCTGTCAAGAAAGAATAATTTATCCTTTTGGTACCCATATCTTTTTGGGTCCACTTATGTTAGTAGCATGCAAATCAATCTTTTTCATCCATACCTTTTTAACCTTATTTTGTTTCTTGAAACAATTTAAATATAAATGACCTTTAATACCACAATGCTTACAAGTTGTGAAAGGAGAGCAATAATTTAAACTAAATCGGGACTTTGATTTTAACATTTTTATATTACTCTTTTTATGCATAGTATTAAAACCTATTCCTTGTCTTTCAAAACTAGGTCTTTGTTTTCCTAATATGAAATTTAGATTTTCTTCACCTTGAACAAATTTAGCAAGAGATGATTTTAGTGAATCTATTTCTTTTTGAAGTTCATTATTAGGACATGCTTTAATAGGAGATTTATCACTAAATGCATCAATACACACATCTCTCATTTTTAACTCATTAGTCAATTTTTGGACTTCATTATTTAAGAATTTCACCTTATTGAAAAGTATTTTATTAAAGTTGTCTAAATAACCAATCTTTGCAATCAAAACATTTTCTTCTTGACATGTGGTTTCCTTTTCAATTTCTTTCTTTTCATCTATTAGTGAATCTACTTCATCCATTAATGTATTAACTAATCCTTTTAAGCTCGCATTCTTTTCTCTTAACTTTTTATTTTCTTGTTCTAAAGAATTTAGTTCATTAGGAAATACCTGATTCGATTCACCTTCAATTCCCACGAAACATACTTGTGCTATCTCATCTTTAGCATCGATCTCCACTTCGGATTCTTCACCACTCCAAGTAATAAAAGCTTTGTTCTTTTTGTTGTCTTTGTAGTTGGTCTTCCCTTTATTCATTAGTTAAAAACAATCTTTCTTAAAGTGGCCAGGACGTCCACATTCGAAGCATGTCTCTTCATTTTGCTTTCCTTTGAATTTATTTGAATTGAATGTATTTCTCCTCTTGTTTTTCCTTTGTAGTAACCCCTTGAGTTTCCTTGACATCATTGCTATTTCTTCATCAGAGTTATCATCAAGTTCCTCTTCATTATCTGCAGTAAGAGCTAAAACCTTTCTTCGAGGAGTTTCCTCCTCATCATCATATCTCTTTAACTGATGTTCATATTCTTCTAATTTACCAAACAAGGTTAAAGTATCCATGGAAGAAATAGTAACAGAATCTTGAAGAGTAGTAATTTTAGAAGCAAACCTTTTGGGCATAGCTCTAAGCAACTTACGGTTGATCTCACTTTGAGGAATAGCCTTGTCTAACAATTTCAAGGAGATTATAAGGACTAGAAATCTTGTTTGAGCTAGCTTGATGGTTTCATCTTTTTCGAGCTTAAACATTTCATAATCGTGCATAAGCATGTTTAGCTTGACTTCTCGGACTTTTGAAGTACCTTCATGACTTACCACTAAAGTATCCCACATCTCTTTGGCAGTGTTGCATGAGGAGACTTTATCTATCTCAGATTGTACCATGCCACTGAGAAGTGTGTTCATAGCCTTTGAATCATATGAGACCATGTAGATTTTGTTGGAATCCATTTCTAGCAGAATCTTTGGTGTCCCATCATCTCTTCGTGGAACAACTGGTCCGTTATCCACAACCCACCATTCCCAAGGATCTCTTTTAAGATAGATCCTCATTCAGAATTTCCAGAAGTTGTAATTTTCTATGCCAAATAGCAAAGGAGGTCTATTGGTTGATTGACCTTCTTGATTGTTGTTTCCGAACTGTGCCATGTCAGAATCTTTCCCTACAAGTCACCTTTAAGACCAAGATAAGTAGAGCCAAGCTTTGATACCAAATGAAATTTAACTAGGCACACTTAGAAGGGGGGTTGAATAAGTGTAGGAGCAATCTATGGCCAACTTTTAAAAACTATTAATTTCAGGCTACTAAAATGATTGAAATCAGTTTACTGAATTAATATAGTCTTTTGAATAAAATAATTGATGTTAAAGAATTATCTAAATATAACGCAAGTAGTCAAATTAAGATAATTAATTAACTTATGTGATTTTAGAGTAAAGCAAATACTAAAATCAACACCAAGATTTTTTACGTGGTTCAACTATTACCCTCTATGATAATAGCCTAGTCCACGTCCAATACCAACTAGTATTGGAGACTCACTTTATTTATTTCTTTATAAATAAATACAGATTACACAACAGATTCAAAAATTAATAAACAATTAATTTCCCTTGAGCTCTCTTGCTCCTTGTGCACCTATGCACCCTTCAAGCACCTTTGCTTCCTTGAACCTGTTTGTAACCTACTTTTCTAATCCACCGGGATTAAAACCTTTAGACTACACTTAGTCTAACAATAGAAAAAACAATACAATATAGAGGTCTATGATCAATGCAAGAATAATCAATTTAACAATTAAAGGCTCAACTATATGCAATGATCAAATAGCACAAAATAAATAAGCAATTAATTTCTTACCAAATATCACCTCAAATAATACAAGAAATTAAACTGCTTAGCTTCTCAAAAGTTTGCACTTAGCAGAAACAGATTGATCAATAATAATAATAAGTGCAATGAATATTTCGTGAGTTCTGTAAATAATTTAAGTGTGCCTCACGGTTTTTATAGACAAAATAAACATTACCGTTTATTAAAAAGATAAGTACTGATTTTGCTCCATAATTCAAACGGCATATAAATCTAACAAAGATGATATTTATCCAAATAACAAACCAAGCTTCTGTTTAGTGTTTGGGATAAATAAAAACACCCCTTTATTAGATAACCCACTTTCAAAAAAAAACCTTTGACTTTATCTTTCTATTCAAGTAGTGTGTGACATCAAACGAAACTGACACAAGCCATTATAACTTTTAGACTTCCAACAACCAAGAGTCCCAAGACTCTATAATCATTATCTTAGTAACCCATGTAAACATGTCAGCATTTAAACTTTGTGATCTTCCATGCTCATATGTCCACGTGTATCAAGAAAGAAATGTCCCATGGATATATCAATTATCATTTAAGACAAACATACGTATCACAAAATCACCATTCTCTTTAGGCATATATTAACATAAGGAATAATGCAGAGTGAGCATATATCATGTAATATATTAATATAAAATTTTGTAAAAATATTTTTCATTTAAGACATATAACAATATATAATGCAATAATATGTCCTAAAGCCTTTAAATGAAAAACCAATTATTATGCAATTGACCTTACATTTGATTTTTCCTAGTAAAGAAAAATTCTTCACCCACTTAAAAATGTTTCTTATCATCATATACCTGAAATGCCATAAAACAATTTAGCACACTAATAATTCATCATCAAAACTTAAGGATTAAATATGACTAGGTCAACACAAATTATACGCATAATTTTGAATACGAGAGCGTTATAATTGTTTTTTTGATACTAAACAAAAAGAATAACAAAGTAACATAACTTTATTTCTCTTCGGGTAGGAAGCGAATTTGAAAATTGATATAATTTTTTAATATTTTTATATGAAAATCGTGATATATATTTTATAATTTTTTTTATTATCGTTATACATCTATAGCGACACTTTTCATTATGTTTAAGGTAGAAGAATTGTACAAGTTTACCTATAGTTTTGAATGCGAGAACAATATAATTATTTAGTTTGATATTAAACAAAGAATAATAAAATAATATAACTCTAAATCATCTCTTTATTTGTAAATATTATTTTTAGATATATTCCTCTTTATCAACGCTTAATAGAAATATTTGACGAGTAACCTATCATAAGAGCAACTCTCTCTGTCTTCTAGGATTAATCATTTTATCTTAATTACCATTTATTTTTAGATATATTGTTAATTCTTATCAACACTTAATTGAAGGGAACTGATTCATATTTTTATATGAATTTTTGATATTTCATATTATATCTCTTATATAATATGAAAAACAATTATATAAAAATATCAAAAATACATATACATATAATACTCCCCTTAATAGAAATAGGGGTGTAAACAGATATATACAGATTCAGATACAATAGTATTCGTATCCGTTTATTTGTAGATATTTTTAAACCCAATACGGATGCAGACGAATACGAATTTTTCGGTTATCATTTACAGCCTTAACTATAACTAGAATAAAAAAATAATGAGTTTTGAAATATAGTTTAATTTATTAATGAATGAATGTTAATTTATTTATTTTTAATAAATATTTAAATGCAATAATCAATGTTCTAAATTACAATTCAAATAAGTTTTCATCTTTTTTGAAATTCTAAATTTTAAAATGAATGCTCTGTTTATTAATGTTTAGATGTCAATTTTATGTGTATGGAGTAATTAATATAGTAGTGTGTAAGAATATTTATAATTTATAATTAGATTCAAAAGTTTACATTGAATATTTAATTATTATTTCTCAAATACTTGATTAAAACTTTAATAATACGTTATTGTGAACTTTTATTTATATTTATCCTCAATACATAGATTGCAATTTATATAGTTATAAAAAATTTATTTTATTTCATTATATTTATGGAGAGTGAGAGTTATAATGTATATGTGACATCTAGGTAATCCAATTTGATCCAAAATTTACTTTCGACTTGCTTTAAATATTTGAACTTCTAATTTTTAAATAATTGGGCAAATGAAAGTGGTAAATATTCCCTCCACCCAGAAATTCATAAACGTGAATTAATTATTCAACCTCCTAGAATAATTCTAAATTAATTCAGACTTAACACATTTTAACAATAAAATTATATTATTCATTTTTCCGCCTTCCAATATTAATTGCAAGTAAATTTTGAAAGTATTACAAAACTTATATCAAGCTAATAAATATAGTTTTGTTCTTCTAATATATAATTTTCTTAGTAAATAATATATTTTAGATATTTTAACTTTATAATAGTAAAAATCTATTAACTATACTTAAATCAATTTATTTTAATTTATTAATATTAGAATAAAAGTGTTATTTCCTACTTTTTAGAAGTGAAATGATATATATTTAAAATAGTTTTGGTATGATAGTGAAAACTAATTATTATATATGGAATGTCACTTTAAAAAAATTATTTTGCTTATTATATAATAATTAATATATATGTATACGAATTTGTATACGAATTTTGGATATGGATCCGAATTTTGGATATCTGTTATCTGTCAGATATATTTACAGTCGAATGTTAAATAAATACAAATACGTTTATATCTGTATTTATATTCGTTTATTTGTGAATATATTTAAATTTAATACGAATATATATTTTTTTTGAATACAAATAATATTTATTTTTTTATAAATACAAATGCGGGTGAATACGAAATATCGTTGGAATTGTCAAGTAATATTGGCAAATAACCTACCTTAAGAATAAATCTCTCAGTCTCTAGATCTTTGCTAGGGTTAATAGGTTTTACACTAACTAAAACTATCAAGGTTGTTTTGTTTCAACAGGCATGATTTAGGTTCTAGAATAGGCATCAACAAAGACTAGACAAGACAGGTTCCAGAAAGGTACAGAAACTTGTATAATGCTTCTCCCCTAAAAATTAATTTTTGATATTAAGAAAAAATTAATCTCCAAAACCAAAACTACCTTTTAATCTTTAACTTTCGTAACGTCTAATTAAGTACTTAGCCTTCCAAACCCTTTGTAACTCCTATCAATACCAATATCCAAAAGGACAAATAATTTGTGATTTTATGGAGTATCACGTTTTTTCCCGTGCTTATTATGTATTTGTAAGTTTTGTTTAAAAAAAAGGGAAGAGCAGATAAGAGAAAATAATTAAAATTCTTTTAAATTTATGTTTGTGATTTATTTAGAGGAAGAGAATAAATTTAGAGATAAAATTGATTTATTTTTAGCTTATATTTTTGTCCCAAAAGTGGAAAGATTTAGAGTGATGGGAAAAGTTAAATATTTTATATTTCAAAATAAATCATGTCATTTATTATATTAATATATAGAAATAATATAGTAATAGTGTAGTTTAAAAATAAAAATAATTTTTTCTTTCATCCCCTTCTTATAAATTCACAAATAAGAAAAAATATAATTAAAATTTCATCCATATTCTTCAACATACTCTTCAATTTTAAACTCGCATACATAACAAGAGAAAATTACAATATATTCTCATTCATTTCCCACTTATACTTTTTTCTCTCATTCTATTCCTTTAAACTCACAAACACATCATTAATGTCCACTAAATATATGACTCGGACTTAATAATGTCAATTTAATGAAGTTCAATATAACAATAAAATTATGCATAATTTTTTTGGAGAAACAAAAAGTTGTATAATATAGTAAATAGTTGTATTTTAAATTTAATAATAAATTTTATGTTATATTAAATTCACCGAATTGACTATTGTGCAACTTCACCGAGTTGAGAATTTTTGTGGGTCCCAAGTTAAGTAGTCTAGCGGGGTGGGTTATTGTCTGTGTATCTACCAGGGATATGTATTTGACATTGTTATGGGGGAAAATCTACCACAGATTGGTTGTTGGATTTTCTACTGTATGTCTACTGTTTATTCATCAATGATCAAACCTCTAGATAAAGGGAGGATCATCACATGCAAAGTAAAAGCAGTTCTCTTCTTTTTGACTTTACAAAATGAGAGATAAGTTTCATATCATGTACTCTCTAGTTTTAAAATTAGAGATTTAATTTGATTTTTGATATTAAATAATGATTGAACAAATTTTAAATTTGGTATAATTTATTAAAATTTAGAATGAAATAAATTTTGTGATTAATAGTTTTGTTACATAATATAAAATTATAATACTTATTTTAACTAAAATTAAATAAATTCACATTAATTTAAAATTTAATATGTGGTCTTTTTATTTTAAAAGTCAAATTATATCTCTAATTTTGAAACGAATGGAGTATAATATTTTTTTTTGTTTCACTAAAGAAATTTTAAATGAAAATTTTGCTAATTTTATTGATTTAATTGTGCTTCATGTTTATTCATAAAAAAATTTGACACTACTTTAAAATAGGGGATCATTATTTTCACATTGATATTTTACATAGTTCCTTCTCAAATGATGTCTCAAATGAAGGTGTGACTCACTGTATGCTCATATCAGTGAAAACTATGTAAAAATATTAAAAATATATGTATAAATATCTATTCCCTTAAAATAAAGTCATACTTGAAAATTTTGCAAATAATAAGGATTTTTTTGTTCTATGTATTTCTCTAAAAATAATTAGTTATTAGTTTAGCAGTGTGATTTGATAATGTAAGTTATAGTGATATACTTGATGGCATGATGTCATTTAATTTATAATTGTATAGTATATAACAAAAATTATTAACCACAAAATTTATTTTATTTAAAATTTTTATGAGTTGTACTGATTTTGAAGTTTAATGTATATGTCGTCATTTGATCTCAAAAATCAAATTATATTTCTAATTTTAAAACGGAAGGAGTATTATACAAGAAAATAATAACAAGAAGATTTCATAGAGGTGATATTGATAGTCAACCTTTTTAGTATCATATATTCATCTAGATTTGATCAAGTGAATACAGTACCTTAACCTAATTTGTGGGTAAAAAAATCCTTGAGAAAATCTAAAGAAGAAGAAAAATGATTGAAGTTGACGTTGAAAGGAGAAGTCTCATTGTTTTAACGAATAAAAGGACACATATGGGTCAATCAAAGCTTAAGCAGCTTTCTGGGAAAAAAAATGTCCCTTATTTTTGGCTAATCTAGCCTTCATCCTTTTGCCTTCATATAGGAATTTTCAGGGAATCCCTGCTTGACTCCGGAAATTAAGTTGGAGGAAGAGAAAATAGAGAATTTTTCTATTTCATTCCAGCTGCTTCCATTCTTTCCAAACAAAACATCTAATACAAAAACTAGAGAATTAATTAAACCATCCTACCCTTACAAATCATTATTTCATATTTAATTATGACCCTATCTATGATCAACATGGTTTGACAGCTAAGTTACTTCTTCTTTCTTCCTTGCTTTCCTTTTTTACCCTTCACAAAATCCTGCATCCAATGTGGCTATTTGACATTCCTTTCCTTCCTGATTTAATTTATCCATCCTGCCAATAGGGATCATCCAATATCTCCCCTTCCATTGTTCCGTCTTGTATTTCTTCATGTTCCACTCCTGCTTCAACTATTATTCATTTCCTTTGCACATCATCATGATGGATCTATGAGTTTTTCACTTGGATATTGAAATGGTTCTGCTACTTCCTGCTGTATATATAAGCTCACCATTTGCATCACAAGAGCCAGCACAATGAAATACTTGTAATCTACACATATTAATGCAATCCTTGTTGTTTATTTATGTTGTTCAAATAGGGTTAGTACTTGAGCTGATCCATGTAAAAAATGTTTGGTTTCAAACAATTTACTCTTTAATTTTTCTGCTTTTAATTACTGATGTCGACCTATTTATTACATATGTCCACATTAGGTTACATACCATGCTGATTATAAAGATTAAGATTGATAACGTGGAGCAACATGATCAGAATTAATGACCTCAAACAGCTTTTAAAGGTACGCGCTTTTTTTAAAAAATTTATACGTATCTAGCTTTTTAAAAAAAAATTATATACGTATCTAATTCAGTGCAATACTTATTGTTCAACAAGAATATTACGTATGGATATTACTTTAGTCAAGTTTTTATGTATTTATGTGGTAACTTGTGGTGTTTCATCAGGGATGAATTTAGGGGTTTTAGTTTGTTTGGATGCTTTATTGAGCTTCCAGTTTTGTTTATATGGGTGCAGTGGACTGAAGGAAATGAAATTACTTAAAAGAGTCTGAAAATTATTTACTGCTGTTACTTGTGGAAGTATATTAGTCATACATGCTTTGATCAAAAAATAAAATTAGATCTTGTTTATGCCTCATCAGTTGCGGAGGAAGTTGAGTTATGTAACTTACAAAGAAGTTATTTGTTCGAATGATTCGAGATTATGTAACTTACAAAGAAGTTATTTTGTTCGTATGAATAAAATGATGGAGTCTCTTTAGAAAAATTAGACTTGGAAGCTTGTGAAACCATTAAGAGGAAAGAAGATTGTGAGCAGCAAATAAGTATTCAAGATAAAGGAAAGTATCTCAGGAGTTGAATTAGATGCTAAAATATAAAATCCAATTAGTTTCCAAGCAAGGGCGGAGTCAGGAATTTTGCATTTTCTGGGCTACTAAGTACCAACTATATACACAAGAAATTATCCCACTAAGATCAATCATAAATTCAAAATCATACATAAGAGTAAGGTTCAAAAGTACATAACATGTAAGGAAAAATGAAAACAACACACTATTTAAGCTGCATCCTTCTATGCTTTGTAGAATAGAATTCGTTGATGCACTTCACTATTTAAGTTTTATACGAGATTTGGAAAGGGGTGGTTGGTGATTTGAGATGTCAATATAAGATGGAGAATGTCCTTCACTAGTTGATGCACTCTCTCTTGGTTTAAAGAAAGAAAACAAAGTTTTTTCATCCCTTGCTTCCTTGACTTTCCATTGTGACTTATTCAAATTGAAACTGCAGATGAAATTTGTGGCTGTGCAACGGATATATGTGCCTTATGTCAGTTAATACATATTAGTATATTATGAGTGAAAAATAACATACTGAATGCTAATAGTATCATTAGATTTCAAAACCTAGAAAGTTTTTAACTAAGTAAATTAGTCAAAGCTTGGCATACAACAAGCATAATATCAAACAATTACTCCTATCTTAGTAATGTGCCACAATTTGCAACAAATGATGCATGGACAAGTAAACATCAAAATTAAACAAGACAGAGGCCAACATAGCACTAAAAACTACTCCCTCCAGGTTGTCAAAAAAAAACAAGGACATCACAGTCTTTGAGGATACTAGATTAAATAAACAGAACTATATCTTAAGGATAAAGATGAAGATGCAAGGGAAAAAACACTTGGATAAAATCATAAACACTTATTAAAAATTATTGTACACTTGATAAACACTTGGATAACACTTGGATAAACAGAACTAAAAATTATTGTACAAACCTTTAAAGACAGATGAGAAGCCGAAGCAATTACTTACTTCAAAGCAATTTCAGAATCCTTCCGAATCAATTTTCATCTTCTGAATCCAAGACAATCCACAAGTTAATCCTGCCTACGTAAATTAGAATTCCATTAGTTGGGATTTTGGGATACTAATGGATAATGAAATATAAATAACTATCAGAGCATACTAAAGAAAAATTAGTGCTAAATCCTGAAATATTTGAACATCCTATATGCATCTGGACATCCACAAGAACATCCAACCAGTTGGTTATTAAAATTATTGATCTTAGCCACCTGATTGAACACTTTAAATATAAAAAAACAAACATTGCTTGCATTGAGTAATATTAGAAAAGCCCCAAACATCTAGCAATGTACTAGATATTATAAATATTAAGGAATGTCCGGTAAAAGGATTGGTTGTGTATAAAAGAAGCCCCAAAAGTTTAGTAAAGTCTCCACAATCAAATGACAAACAGACAGATGATAAGAACGCATAAACGAGTGATAAAGAATTGAAGATAGCAGCCACATAAAAAAATTGGGGGTAAAAATAAACCCTAACCTTGCAATTTGGGGAAATAAGAAAGAGAGGGGGGATGGATGGGTTTGGGGAAAGGACCAAGGTATGCCGCGGGAGACCTGCAAATCAGAGTATTATGGTGGTGAAATTCAATAGCAATATAGCACGTTATCTGGGCTGGAAGCAGCAGAGAGACTCCATAAGTTTTATGCTGAGACTAAACACGGGAGAGCCGAGTTTCAGCATATCATCAATACTGCGTATCTCCTCATTGCTTTTAATGGATCACAAGAAAACATGAAAATAATATTGGGCTAGGCTATTGAAGATATATAAGTACTAAATATTTTTAAAACCTCCACCCGGGCTAAAGCCCACCCTAGCCTATACATGCCTCCGCCCCTGGTTCCAAGGGATTCAATCAAGTTGAAGAAATTGACTTTAATGATATGTTTTCACGTATTATTAAACACAATCTTATTCAGGTCGTACATAGTCTGGTTTTTATGCATGATTTGGAGGTGGATCGGAAGTCGCTGGCTGTAAAAACAACTTAGATAAAATTCTTGTACTGTTGAAGCAGTCTCCCAAGAAGTGGAAGCTATTTGATGGCACAATTATTACTCCTATTGTCTCATGATAAAAGTCTTGGTTAATTTTTTTTTATATTAAGAAAGCGGATAAAATGACAAAATTGTCCATATTTAAATTCTTATTTAATTGCATAGTTTTCTGCACATTACTAGTGATGCTTGGGTAAATTATAACAATTAAAGTAAGTAGACATTTAAAGTAGAGAATAGAAATATGCATAGAGAATAGAAATATAACAATTAATAATAAGGGTATTATAGGCAAATTATTGAAAAAAAATAGTTCATTTAAAATAAGTAGACATTTAACTTGGGACTACCTCAAATAATAATAAAGACTTTTATCTTGGGACGAAGGAAGTATTATTTTATGTTGAAGATATTGTTAGGTAGGGGTCTTCACCCATGAAAAGAATCCAAGTTGGAATTAAATTAAGGGGAGTTTACTAATGAATAAAAGTGCTATTGGAATCCAAGTTGAAAAATGATTTACTTGTTAGATTGGTTGGTGACCAAGAGAAGGAGGTGTAATCCCTAATTTGATTAAGAGAATATTTTTTTTCTAATCCATAATAGGAATGAATTAGGAAGAGTACTATTAATAAGGCTATGATGGAGTCTTAGTTTACACATGAGAAAAGCTTGGTAGTAAAAAGGTGTCAAAAGAATAAATTGAGAGTATTACAATTTGTTGTTTGTAGGTATTCACTGTCATTTCCGTTTAATTTAAAGTTTGAAGACTTTATTGGTTGGAGTGCTTTTTGGGTGGTGAAGTAAATTAGGTTTCTCAACCTAATTAAAAGTAAATTTGTATTTTCTTAATTTATTGTGATATAGTGACTCTTCAATATGTGTCGGTAGCCTCATGTATGTTATGGTTTGTCATCCCAACATTTCATATGCAATTAGTGTGATGAGTAGATACTTATTATGTCATAATAAAGTTCATTTGCAAGTAGTGAAATGGATCTTGAGATATCTAAGTATTATTTATGACGTTTTCTTAAAATTTGAATAATGATACTCTTGATGTTAACATGATATACATTGTTGTACCCTCCACTACTATCTTAAGCTTTTAGATGAGTTAGTTACTTAACATGATATCAGAGCTCTAGGTGTGTAAGGTCTTAAGTTCAAATCTTACCAACCGCATAATTATCTTTATAATTAATTTAATAGTACAAATGCAATTTAATTTGTCCCTTATCTATAAAGTTTCATTTGTGGGAGTGTTAATATTATACATTGTTGAGTCCTCCACTACTAGCTTAAATTTTTAGAATAGTTGTTTACTTAACACTTGCATGGTATATATGTTGATTCATATTATTTTGGTCATCTTTATATGCTTTGTCTACTACAAAAGCATATTATATGGCGATTATAGATGTAGTGAAAGAAGTTAGTTGGTCAAGAGACTTGTTTAGTGAAATCGATAAAGGAGTTAATATTGTGATATTCAAATTGCTATACATATAGTTAAGGATCCTATAAATATAGATCATATGTATTGTTTATTATGAGAGGATGAAGCTTATTTGTACAACTCTAATTTTTAATAAATAAAATTTAATTTTCTTTATAAATATTATTCTAAATATTGATAAAAGATTAAAATTAAGGATGATATGTGCAAATTATAATAAACAAAAAGAATGCCGGGGAATATTCGGTAAAGTACGACGGCGCCGAATCAACCAATCAGTGGTGGGTCCCACAACGAAATAATTGTCGAATACAGAAAATGACAAATAATTTTTTTTAATAAATGTTGTCGACAGAATCGTTATATTTAATTGTTTAAATAATCGGTGATAAAGGAACAGTATCACACGGTATTTAACAGTAACAAATGTCCAGTATTTCACATTATTGAATCAATAATGGTCACATTAACAAATGCACCGTAATTTATGTTATTGAACCAATAATTCACATTAGAAAAAGCACATTATTTCACATTATTGAACCAATAATTGTCGTAGTAGCAAATGCACAATATTTTATATTATTGAACTAATCATTGTCACACTAGCAAATGCACAATATTTGACATTATTGAACCAATAATTGTCACCGTAGTAAGGGTAGAAATGGAAAGTTACGTAATTAAAAGTCACGTGTATTAAATAGTTAGTCAGACTCATTATTAGAAGAATATTGTATATTAAACATATGTAATATTAGTATATTAAGTTAATATAATGTAGAAGATGAATAATATAATAATTAATGTGGTAGATTAAATGTAATCTTGAAATGTGAAAAATGTGGATAATTAATATGTGGATAATTAATATGTGGTAGATTAAAGATAATCTTGAAATGTGAAAAGTGTGGATAATTGATGTGTGGTAAATGTTGGTTAAGTTTTGACTATAAATAGGAGGTTTAGCATAAATTGTTTCATACCTGTCTTGTTTATCATACTTTCCATTCTCTAAAAATTATTTAGTGCAAGTGTCTCTCTGAGTGTGGTAAGACTATCTTAAGTATTGATGAATATCAGTAAAAAGTGCAAGACTTTTTTAAGTGAGTTTTTCTATTAAAGTTGCACAAACACTAACACACAACACACATTGTTTTACAACTCTTTCGTTAGAAGATTCATTTTAAAAATCTTCATCTAGAAGATTGTTTTGAAATATTATTTTATTACTTTGAAAACTATTTTGAAGTTTATTCTACTATTTTTTGTACAGTACACAAATTTATACCATCAAGTCACTTTTTTGACGATTTATTAATATACGAGTTAGTGTACACCATAAAACTTATAATATGTTTTAGTTACTAATTAAATTATAAATATACATATAGGTTGATCAACTACATAAAAATAATAGTAGAATAATTATAGTGAGGACTTAATGTGTGTGATTTCGTATTATACACGACATTGTAATAATTATAAATATGATTTATGTATGTTTGTATTTTTACAACTCAATTTGCGTGGTGTAGACCCGAATTTGGAGGCATTACAGTTGGTATCAAAGCTTAACATATGATCTCTGATGGAGATCTAGGGTTAGAACTAGGAGGGAGAGACGAATAAAATCTTTACTTGTGTGTCCTACCTAAGTTAAATGTTATCTAATTAGTCATTTTGATGTGGGGGAAATAAGTGACTTGTTTTTTTTAACTAACCTTTGTTTTATGGTCGCCTTTCAGAATGACTTCTGAAAACTAAGAGTTGAACAATGGAAGGCAGGAGGCAATTAAGACCCTGCCAACCATTAACCAAGAAGCTGTGAATTAGGATCGTATAATCCTCTTGTAACCCTAGAAAATAAAGCTACTGACCTTATGATGTATGATGACTTTTTATGGGTTTTCTACAATTAATGAATAATTAAATAAGAGGAACTTCTGTTTATAATACCGGTGGAAACGCCGGTAACTCGCGGCTGGTCAGTGCTAAACATTTTAAGGAGTTGGGACCGCCTGAGTTTTTTGGCAAGCCAGACTCACTAAAGACAAAGTCGTAGATTAAACAATTGACAAAAATATTTGATATACAACGATACACTGATGAACAAAAGGTTTCTTTTGTCATCTTTATGTTGCGAGGAGAGGAGGATCACTGGTGGGAATTAATAAAATATACTCATCACTTGAAACTGGAGATATCTTGGGCGGAGTTTTGAGAACTGTTCAATGAGAAATATTTTTGAGAGAGTATTCACCACATGAAGGAGGTGAAATTCATTAAATTCGAGTAGAACAACGTGACTATTTCGCAGTACGAGACTAAATTTGTTGAACTATCCCGATTTTCACCCCCATTTAGTGGACAATGAAAAGCGCATGGCTCAAATATTTTTACGAGATTTGAAATTGTGATGTTCTCAAATTCGAATACTTGCTACTACAAACATGGTGATCACCATACACTACTTCACTCAAAATCTACTAGTTATATTACATATTCATTGGATTGTTACATAATTTACATTAAGTACAACAATACAACTCAGGTCTTTATCTACTTCTATCTACATACATTCTTTAAATTTACATTTATACAAGGGATAATTTATCTATAATTTTATTCTTCTTTTACTTTTTCTTTTCCTTTACTTTTGGACTAGGACCCTTCTGTTACTCTGTCTTTTTCTACAAAAGATATATATATATATATATATATATATATATATATATGTTCCAAGGGTGAGCAACAAGATTGCTTAGCAAGTATACGATATATCAAGAACTGAATTATAAGGAAACCAAATGATTGAATGCGAATTAAATCAGAATAATGAATGAGAATAATGAATAATAAAATAATGAACATATTTAAATTAACGAGTATCAAATAAATTTTCTTTTGTGAGCTGAGTGGTCATAATGACCAAGAACGTAAGTTTCCCACAGTTATAAAAATTGTTGACTCTCCATAAGTGTTTATCAATCATAAGTGTTTTTTCTTTTCTTACTTTCTTTTGATTTTCCTAAATTTTTGGCCTGGTATGTGAGATCCCGAATTTTATGAAATGAAAGTATTCAATGTTCTTATAATTACTATTCTATTTAGTAAATGGTTAAATTGATAAAAAGTTAAAGTTAAGGGTGATATTTGAAATTTTTTCAAAGTAAGTTGTCATAAAATAATCGGTGATAAAAGTACAGTAATATGTGTGGTTGCATAGTAGTACACAGTATTGTACAATATTTTTTATTATTGATGCTTAAGTGAGAAGTCACTTAGTTTTATTCAATTATTTTCATAATATTTTATATTATTAAATCAATAATTGAGATAACAAACTTATTCATATTATTATTTGTATTATTGACAATGTCTAGAAAGTTCTGTCGAGTAAAGGGGTTTGGTCATCTAATTGCGCGCCAATAGGGAGAAATCTTTATCGGAAAGACCCTTCTTTCCTGGGAATGACCTGGTTGTTAAATATTGTGAGCTATAATATTAATGATGAATAAGTTCGTGTTGATTAAAGATGAAATTGATAGTTCCATTGTGTTGGAATTATTAGTGTTTGTAGGAATCGACATTTATTTCGATAATAATTGATTTCTGGAGGTTATATTGACCAATTAGGTAATTAATCGGATAAATAAACAATTACTTGCTATTAATTCACATGTTTATAACTATTTCTTCACATGTATGTACTATTTATTCACATGCATGTACTATTAGGGGAGGTGGTGCAAGATTGATAATACTTGCATGACTAAATTAAAAATAGAGGTATAGTTGAAGGTACTATACTGTAACTATTTTTTTCACATGTATAGAACTATTGATTCACATGATGTACTATTAGGAGAGGTGGTGCAAGTTTGATAATACTTGTAGGACTAAATTAAAAATAGAGAAAAAGATGAAGGTATTATACTGTAATATTTTGAGCCCCAAAACGTGCAATTATCGAAATTATATTTTTCTATAAATAGAAGCTCATTCTTCTTTCATTATCACCAATTCATTAAGACTCACAAGAGAAATTATAGAGAGAGAAGCTATAGAGAGAAAGAAGAAGAGAAGTCTGCTACTTCACTATTTCAGTATCCAGTCTTCTTCTGAGGTAAGTGATATTATTTTGTTTAGTATTCATAAGGAATAATATTTTCTTCCATACTCTGTAGTATGTGAGTAATATTATTTCGTCTCATATTCCTGATTATACCCTCATTCTGTTAAAGTATTGCTTATATAGTCCATGAAATTAGTAGAATATCCTTAATATTTGCGCTTCATCCATTATCTTTTCATGAAAATATTATTCTGAGCTTTCTTGATAATTATTGATCTTTTCATATCGGAATACTATTCATGAGTTACTATTTACGGGTTACTATTCCCCAAGTTACTATTCACTCGAATATTATTCGCTTGGGTATTCGGGGCACTTTTCATGTCGGAGTACTATTCACGGGTTATTATTCACCTAGTTACTATTCACTCAAATATTATTCACTCGGGTATTTGGGGCACTTTTCATGTCGGGGTACTATTTACGAGGTACTATTCTCGAAGTACTATTCATAAGGTACTATTCACGGGGTACTATTCATCCGAAAAATATTTTTTTTCTGTCCAAATTATTTTTGATAAATAAATATTATTCTTAAATTTTACTCCACAAAGCAGTATCATGTTGACAATTTGGATATTTTTAAACTCTGGATAAATTTAAAGTCTTTAATATTTATCCTTAATTTCGTTTGATTAATGCTTATATCATTGTCATCATCCGCATGCTTATATTGTGATGAAAGTCATTTTTATCTTAAGTGCATAGATGGACTGTTGATTGATATGATTATGACCAAGGATATCATTCGGTATAATCATGACCTGTAATGTTACAAATGATGTGGTAAAAGTCCTCATTGGCCCGTAGTGCATTAATGGACAGTTGTTGGTATGATTATGACCAGGGATTATTTGGTATAATCATGACCATTGATGATTACATGAATATCCTTGGCCCATAATGCAGAGATGATTCAATGATATGGTTTATTTATTAAGCTGAGTCTCAGCGATAAAGTGGATGAAAAACTTTTTAAATCATAGAAGATAATAGATATCATACTCTACTTGATTCTTCTAATGGATTGCTTGTTCCGCTGCAGTTAAACTTGATGTTTATTGTATTTTATCAGTTTAACACTGTTAAAGGCTAATGATAATTTATTCTGCATTATTTTAGTCATAATATTTTTACTGGGCTAGTTGAGCTCATCCTTTTGTTTTCATTGTTCTCTTCAGGAAATGAGAACGTAACCGGGACTAGTCGGGGAATGATGTGATGGTCTGAGATGGTTATTTTAGTAGTCCTCACTACTTAGTGTGATAATAATTATAATGAGGATTGAATTTGAGTTTGGATACTGTCTATGAGACAATATTCATGTAAAAATTCAGCTATATTTTGTCGTATTTTTACACGACAGTTGTATTAAAGAAGTTTGTATTTGATTTTTGTACAATGTATTTAGCGACTCAAGATGGTTGATGTATACCTATTTTGGGGGCGTCACATGGTAGACCTGAAAAATTGGCCCATTTTGGCCTAACCCAAATTACGCCTGGCCCGTTGTGGCCCGCCCTGGCCCGTGGGCTATTTTTTTTTAACAAAATGATGCTCTCCTTGAGAATCAATCTCTAGATCTCCCCCCACTCCTTAAACAAATGATCAAACCAACTGAGTTAGAAGAGTTTTTTAATCTAAAGTCACTATATACCTTACTACATCTATTTTTAATAATTTTTGTTTTATTCAATCATATTTCCATCCATTTTATTTTCTACTACTGTTATACGCACGGGGAGTGCACGCTCCTATTAATATGATGTTCTTTCTTCTTTGTCCATCCATAAAACTCTTGAGTAATTACATTTATGCCACATGTTCCTCCCTTGAAAATTAAAATTAGGCAAAACTAATGATTTAGCCACCGAAGTTGGCACGTTTTATTGAATACATGATTGAACTTTTAATTTTTTAAATTAACTCACTGAACTAATTTTTATTTTCAAATTAAGTTATTCTGTTAAAAAAAGTTAACAGACGTTAGTTTTTATCTACGTGGCGCTGACGTGGACTTTAAAAAAAAAGAAAAATAAAATAAAATGACATGAAAAATAAAAACAAAAAAATCAAAACAACTTTTTCCAAAACAGATCTAACAATATTCATCAAAACAGATCTTCATCAAAACAAAATGAAAAATTTAGGATTTTCTTCATTTTATTCATCTTCCCCAAATTTTAGAAATTTGGGGAAATTTTAGAAATTTTATGCGTTCAATTTTAGGGCTCAAGAAGGTCTTATTCTGGATAATATGAACACAAAACACAGTATAACACTTTGAACTTCAATCCAATTTAACACACCCATTTCATCTAATTGTTGAAAGAACATGTATAATTCAAGTTAAAGTCTTTCTACTGAATCAACAAAAGAACAAGTATAATTCAAAACACACAAAATTTTACAAAAAAAAAATAATCAGTTCTGAACAGTATTCGTCACACAATCTAACCCTATAAAAACACACAAAATTTTACAAAAAAAAAATTAGTCTCAACAAACGTTTATCTATACATGTTTGTATAGAAAGAGAGATAAAAGCGGGTAAGGAAATGTACGGATGCCAGGAGCGAAGGAGGCACCGCCGCCTTTAATGGCTGTAGCGCAACCGAAGAGGATGAGGCGAGGGCCGTGAGATTTAGTTGGGGCGACAACGGTGAGAGTGTGACTGCAGCGGGGACCGGGGCCGTCATCGTCGGTATCCCAATAGCTTTCCAAGGAGCGATAAGTCGGAGCCGGAGATAGCCACAGCTTCGAAGAAGCCATCCCGACCCACCCACTAAAATTGAATCAATTACCCAAAAATATATATCGATAAACACTCCAATTGAGATATATAGAGACAGTTATATGGATCAAACGAGTAATTCGTCGGCGAAACGAGTAATTTGGGGAAGATGAAGATTTGTGGAAAATGAAAATGAAGATTTTGTGTATTTATATTGGGTTGTATGTTCATCTTTTTTGGTTTAGATCTGTTTTAATGAAGAATAAAAGAAATCAAATAAAGAAAGATGGTTAGATTTGTTTTGTAAAAAATGTTTTGATTTTTTTATTTTTATTTTCAAGTTTTTTTGCCACATATACAATATTTTTTAATTTTTATGTTGTATTTTATTTTCCATATCATTTTTTTTATTTTTCCTTTTATTTAAAGTCCACGTCAGCGCCACGTAGATAAAAAATTAACGTCTGTCAACTTTTTTTTAACGGAATGACCTAATTTGAAAATAAAAATTAGTTCAGTGAGTTAATTTGAAAAATTAAAAGTTCAATCATGTATTCAATAAAATGTGTCAACTTCGGTGACTAAATCATTAGTTTTGCCATTAAAATTACTACTACATTTTTCTTATTCGATGTAATTTGGACCAGAACTATTGTTGGGCTAAAGAAAATTAAAATATCCTGAATCTCATTAAAAAAAAGTTTGTGAAGAAAATTTGACTGAATAAATAATATATTTTCAAAATGTGTAACAGAAAATATCAAGTCTCTCATTGAGTTTTTAATTAATCAAGTTCAATTAAAATTTAAATATTAAACTGCAGACGCTAAGTTTATATTTAAACGGCGCCTCTTTACTTTCAATCACCGTACATAATTTAATAATACGGACGCTGAGTCTTATTTTAATAAAGTCAAGTATTGCGTTCTTTATAGTTCATAACATGACTTTTGGATCTCATCTCATTTTGACAGCATCGATCTAGAACTAGAAGAGTTTGATTTAAGGCTATTAAATTTTCTATTTCTTCTTGCGTATTCTTTTTCTTACTGATTCATGTGATCTGGGCTGATGAGAAAAATTCATGGCTAAACAATTGGAAGGATATATGTCGCAATATATTGTCACCCATTCTTCATACTATAAGAAAACACTTCACCCCATTGGTATATATCATTCCATTTGTTTAGCCATACATGTTTCTCGTCATCCCATATAACATGAATCTGCAATAATAATATGGAAGAGAAATGTAAATTTTTTAGCTTTAAGAGCATGAGTTAATATTTAAACGACACCGTTTTGCATTCAACCATTAGTCCGCAGAACTAAACTGCAAACGCTAACTCTGTTAAAACTACTTGCAAACGACTTTTCTAGTCTCTTTTATCGTAAAAGGTTTAATCAACTTGAGAGAGTATAGCCTACTAGTAAGCATACATGGAGACATGCAAACATCAGCAAGAATCGGTAAATCTATAATTTAATTTTTACAACTGATTCATTTTTTTCCATGGATTTGTTTACTAAAGAAACATTTTATTCAATTTCAAGTACTGAGGAAAAATTGCATGATAATAATGTTGTAACAATTTTAGTTGATGATATCATGTAAAATCTCAAATTTTACGAATAAATATTTAATTTTCTTGAAATATTTTTTAAATACTATGGTGTGGATTTGAGATAATGTTATAGTTGTGGGTAATATTTATAAATTTTGCAGAGTATGCAAGTTGTTATATTATATTCGATTGGGCGGGGAATATTCTTTGTGTCGGGGAATATTCGTACGACGACATAATCATTGGTGGACCCCACAACGGAATTATTATCGGATTGAGAAAACGATAAAAATATTTTAATGAAAATAACGGCGAAAGTTTTACCATTAATACTGTTGAACTACTCGGTAGTAAAAGTACAGTAATACGCGTGGTTGCATAGTAGCACACGGTATTGATTATTGATGCTTACGTGAGAAGTCACTCAATTTTGTTCAATTATTGCTACAGTAGTTGCTACATAGTATCTCACGTTATTGGATTCAATTATTATCGATTGTTATATATATATATATATATATATATATATATATATATATGAGTTTTGTTTTATTAGTATTATTAATGTAATAAAACAGAAAATCTTTTTATATAAAACAGAATACTTATATAAAATTATTCGTTTTATTAGGATAATAATAAAATATTTTTATATAAAACAAAATATTTTATAAAGTTATTTGTTTTATTAGACAATAATTAGAATATATTATATTTTATTATGCATAGTACTTGCATAGTGTTTGCATAGTAAAATCTTTTTAAAAGTTATTCGTTTTATTAGATTATAAATAGAATATATTATATTTTATTTAAAAGATTTTGCTTTAAATCTGGACTGTCCGATTAAAAATAAATGAATCTGGACCGTTCTTTAATTAGTTACTATGCAGTCCATTCTTCTTAAATAGAAGCGCATTCCTTTATTATTTCTTACAAATTCACTGAAACTCTAGATAGAGAAACTATAGAGAGAATTCTTTTTCTATAATCTTGAGCGTATTTCTTTGGAGTTTAAGAAAGCTTTGAGCGTAGTGCAAGTTTTCTTCGAGTATATCCTCGCCCTACTAGTCAGAGTACTCTTCTTTCAAAGGTAAGGGATATTATTTGTTGTACTCGTGAGGGGTATTATTTTTTTCATATTCATGAAGAGAACTTCTGTTATTCCATTCTTTATTATTCTGTTGGAATAACCTGTATACGCGGTTTACCCTATACTTGGTAAAATTCTTCTGTTATTCCATTATTTATTATTCTGCTAGAATAACCTGTCTATGCGAAGTACCGCATGCATGGTGTTTTCTGTTATTCCATTCTTTATTATTCTGTTGAAATATCATGTATGTGCGTTTTACGCAGGACCTGGTTCCGTCTTTATTATTCTGTTGGAATATCCTGTCTGTACATTTTACGTCGGACCTGGTTCCTTCTTTATTATTTTATTGAAATATCCTGTCTGTGCGTTTTACGCCGGACCTGATTCCGTTATTTATTATTATGTTGGAATAACCTGTCTATACGAAGTACCACGTGCATGGTGATTTTTGTTGTTATTCCATTCTTTATTATTCTCTTGGAATATCCTGTCGGTGCGTATTACGCCTGACCTGGTTCAGTTATTTATTATTCTATTGGAATAACTTATCTATGCGAAGTACTGCATTCTTGGTGATTTCTTTTGTTATTCCATTCTTTATTATATTCAGTTGGTTAAAATTTTGACTTCCATACTTCATGAAATTAGTGGAATATCCTTGATATTTGCGCTTTATCCAGCATCTTCTTATGAAAATATTCTTCTGAGCATTCTTGAATTTTACTCTTCAAAGAAGTATCATGTTGACAATTTGGACGTTATTAGTTCCTGGATAATTTAATTCTTAAACTTGTTTTTATTGAATTCTTATATCATTGTCGTCATCCTCATGTTTATATTTTGTTGAAAGTCATTTGTGGCCTATAGTGCATAGATGGACTTGGTATGATTATGACCAGGGATTATTCGGTATAATCATAACCGTAATGTTACAAATGATGTGGAAAAAGTCCTCATTGGCCCGTAGTGCATTGATGGACAGTTTTTGGTATTATTATGGCTATGAATTCTCTTCGGCCAAGGGAACAAAGATGAATTGTTTTATGGCATGATCTGGACCGTTGATGAATACACGAATATCCTTGGCCCACAGTGCATGGATAATTTATGGTCGTGATACTAATGAATATCCTTGGCCATAGTGCAGGGATGATGTGGATTATTTATTAAGATGAGTCTCATCGATAAAAGTGATGAAAAACCTTTTTAACTCATAAAAGATAGTAGATTTTATTCTCTACTTGACTCTTTTAATGGATTGCTTGTTTCACTGTAGTTAAACTTGATGTCTATTATATTTTATCAGTTTAACATTATTGAAGACTAATGATAATTTATTCTGCATTATCTTAGTCGTAATATTTCCTACTGGGCTAGTTGAGCTCACCATTTCCTTCACTTTTCTCTTTAGAAAATGAGAACGTAGCCGGGACTAGTCGGGTAACGGAGTGACGGTCCAGATGATAGTATTATTAGTCCTCACTATTCTATTAAATAGTGTGACAATAAATGTAATGAGGACTTATTCTGAGAGTGTTTATTGTCTAGAAGACAATATTTGTATTAAAACTCACAACTTTTTTGTTGTATATTAAAGATTGTATTTGTATTCTGTACCATGTATTTGGCGACTCAGAATAGGTGATGTATACCTATTTTGGGGGCGTCACATATCATTCCTTATGGATGTCAAATATTTGATACGTTGGAAGATGTTGATTTTTTTTTATAGAAACTATGCGAAACGTGTTGGATTTGAAGTAAGAATAAAAATTAGCAGAAAATATGTGAATTTTGTAGATTTTTGTTCAAGATTGTATCAGTGTCGTAAGGTTGGATATATGGCGGTTAAGAAAAATGAGGTCGTCACTCATGATGAAGATAACAATGTGGTTAAAGGAAAGAGGAGGATATACTCTAGTGATAGAACATAATATTGAAAAAAATTCTATGTTGTGCATTATAGGAGAAAATATAATTGGTTTGTGTCTAATCTTGAACTAAATTGCAATCATGAATTTGTGTCCCCAAGTAAAGTTTCACAAATTCCAACATAAAAAAATATTTCAGGAGTTGTTAGAGATTTGATTGAAACCCTTAAGAATGTTGGGATTGGTCCAAGTAGGATAATGAATGTTCTGAGCTCATTGAGAGGAGGTATAAACAATGTTGGGTTCTATGAAATGGATATACGAAATATAATTAGAGATATTCGACGTAATAATATTGATTTCAATTATGCATAGGCTGCCCTAAATTACTTGAGAAAGTTTCAGCGTGAGAGCCTTGAGAAGATTTTATTTTAGTGTCAAGTCAGGCGTAGATAATCGTATCGGGTGTATTATGTGGGTAGATTATCGATCAATAATTGTGTATCAAAATTTTGGTGACACTTTTACTTTTGATATCACATACCAAATAAACAAATATTCCCATGTCATTTGCTCATTTCACGAGTGTAAATCATCATTACCATTCTATACTGTTTTGGTGTACACTCTTGAGCGATGAGATTATAGATACATTTGTATTGTTGTTTGAGAAATGAATTGAATCAATGAATTTCAAACATCCCATAACAATTGTCACTGATCAAGATCGTGCTATGTCGAATGTGATTGTAAGGGTTTTTCCTAATAAACACCATGTATTGTTTACGTGGCACATTAGCAAAAAATATCTTGAAATACTAGGTCATATCTATTTTTCGCATCCGACTTTTAAGTTAAATTTTAACTACCGTGTCTTTAACTCTTTTGAATATTCAAGAATTTGAGGACAGATGGATTTTTTTGCTGGAATACTACGGTCTGCATGATCACGAATGATTGAAATCTCTGTATGAATTAAAAGAAAAATTGATTGGGGTGAATTCAAAAAAATTCTTTGCAGCGGGAATGACTACCACTTCTCGAAGTAAAAGTATGAACAATTTTTTGACGAATATGTAAATACTAGTACATGGATTAAAGATTTTATTTTAAAGTCCCAAAAAGCTATTGAGAAATAGTACATCAGAGAGAGACAAGATGATTATATGACAGTCAATCGTGCAAGAAAATTTATTCTTGGAGATCCTTTAAAAATGCATGCATCTAAAATATATAACAAAGAAATGTTTTGACATTTTCAAATTGAACTGACAAATTTGCACAAGTTATCTTCTAAAAAGGTGCATAAGATTGCAACTCCTGATTCAAAAAAGTACTTGGTGTTCAAAGTGATGGTTCATGAATCTCGCTATCGATATTTCATAGTTGTGCATTATATAGATACTGAGATGGCAAAATGTAATTACAAAATGTTCGAACATGTTGGTACTACATGCCGTCACATTCTCTGGCTACTAACTTCAAAGAACTTTGTTCAGCTTCCCGAAGAATTGATACACAAGTGATGGACTCAAGATGCTAATAAAACCAGCGGTGTCACCCCATACATTCTCACTTCGATCACAAATTATGTTGAGATCGACATAAAAGATCGGTGTAATCATTTAGCCAAACGTTATCTGAGTGTGTTGAATGCTTCATATTTAAAAAAACCACTAGATATGTTTATGAAATGCTTGATCGTGAGGAAAAAATTATGGCCAAAATCACTGTCGAAGGTGTCAAAATAAGACGGGACGACAATGTGCAACCTGTTATTGAATTGCACAATGATGATGTTGAGCCCAATGATTCTATGTTTGATGCAAGTTGTTCGTAAACAAAAGGTCATAAAAAAATCAACATGGTTGAAAAGTGTTGTCAAACAATTCGCAGGACAAAAGTCACTTCAAACGCTGAAATATGTGGAATATTTACAAACCATGATAAATGAAACTGTTATAAAGCTTTAGGATTGAAAAAACCTGAATAATCATAATTTCATTTCTCTCAATAATATTTTATTACTAAAATCTTCAAATTCATGTTTTGTATGCATGTAACTGCAATTTAATAAAATCATGTTATGTCTGTATGTAACTTCATTTTAATATAAAATTATGTTGTGATCAAGTTGGTATTTTTTTGTTTCTTATGTTCATTTGGCTCTACAATCGTAGAGTTCAGTATTTTTTTTAAAGTTTTTCAGACTCCACAGTTTAATAAAATGAGCTTGGCTTCTACATGTTCAGTGCCCCATCGCTTGACTACTAGAGGCCCAGCGCTCAGAGCTTGGATGCCAAAGCTTGGCTTCTGAATGTTTAGCGCCCAAACGCTTGAACACCAGCACCACAACGCTCGAAGCCTTTTCTAGGCTTCACAGTTTAATACTTTGGATGCCAAAACAATTTTTTAACCTTCATAGTTTAATACTACAGATGCCAAATATGAATTCCAGACTCTGCAATATTAAACTGCGGATGCCTATTTTTTTTTAAAAAAAACTTCCCCGTATGGATTTATTTTTGGTGCCCCTATATGCAAACAAGCTGTAAATGTCATATGACAACTAACAACAACAACTACAATGAATAATATTCATAAACTCTAAGTGTCATATTATAAACAAAAGCAACAACTCCAAAATCCGTTGATCACAAACTGTAAATCCAATATTATATACAACATAAAATTAATTGTATTTATATATTGTACAAATTAAGATACATGTGTAACTCTACTAGTCATAAGTGTATAATTCATATCTTTAGCCCTATGCTTATGCAATTTATGGGTAATTATATACCTAAACAAATTAAAATATCATGTTCTTCGGACCAATCGACCTTCCCTAAAGACATATCTTGAACAATGTTGTCAACGTACTTCATCACGTAGAGTACTCCATAATCCAAAACATTCTTTTATTTAGGTTGTATTACCTTGAAAGTCCATGCCATTTTTTTCTTTGGGAATTTTTTCTTAGGATTGTAAATCCACGGTGTTTTCAATGAAATCACAATGTACATTAAAAACATAATATTTGTTATAATTGAAAAATCAAATAGAAAAAAGTAAAGACGTACCACATATCCTAGCTGTAATTGCTATCAACTATTTACTTTGCAACATGGTACGTCATCGTACAAAGAATCTATTAGTATATCCCTTCACTGTTTAATATCTACAACAAACAAAAAATAATGTTGGTTTTAGTGTTAACTAAAAAGAATGCAGAATCACATTCTGAAAATTTTTATTGTGGAGCTCCTTAGTTGAAAAAAAATGGTGAAACGTCGAAAATGTCATATTTCTTCTTATATGTTGTTGAAAGTGTGTTATATGCTTCATATCATTGTTATAATAATTGGAAAAAACAACAAGTCATGAAATAAAAATTTTCCCACTCATACGAGCCTTGTCGTAAACGATCTTCGTGTAACTTAAACGAACTGAGATACGCGTAGATCGTCTGATCTCATAATTCGTTCCCTGACCGAAGAGATAGTAGGTCCTTATGCGCCAATCTGTACTCATTAGGGGTGAGCATGGTGCGGTTTGAAGTCCAGACCGCACCCGAAATCGCTTAAGTGCGGTTTGAAAAATTCAAAACCGCACACGAAACCGCTTGTGAGTAGTGCGGAGCGGTTTTAAAGTGTGCGGTGCGGTTTCGGTTCCAAAACTAATTGAAACAACAAAAAAGTTCAAGCCTTCAATAAAATTTAACATAGAATGTAAGACCCCAACTTATTATAAATAAAATTGATTTTTCTCTATTTATTATTCTAAATTAAATTGATATAATGCTTTGGTTATGGGTGAAATGTGAAAATTTTATAAAATAAGCAAGTGGTTATAAAATATTCATTTTTGTCGGGAAATATTCTTTTAGTCGTGGAATATTCTTTTTGTCGGGGAATATTCGTACGACGGCGCAGCCATTCGTGGGGCTCATAACAAAATAACTGTCGGATGAAGAAAATGACAAAGTATGAGTTTTTATAAATAACTGCTTAGTTGTTACCGTTAATACTGTTGAAATACCTGGTGGTTAAAATACAGTAATACGCGTGGTTGCACAGTAGCACACGTTATTGCACAATATTATTAAATTATTGATTCGTACGTAAGAATACACTACTCAATAATTGTTACAATAGTTACTGTTCAATATTTTATTTTATTGATTCAATAATTGTTGCGTTGATATTTAATATTATTTTAGTTTCAATAATTGTCATTGCACAATGTTTCCCATTATTAGATCAATAATTCATATTATTTGAGTAATATTATTAGATAAGCATTATTGGTAATGTCTAAAAAGTTCTGTCAAGAAGAGGTTTGGTCGCCTAATTGCGCGCCAGTAAGGAGAAATCCTTATTGGAAAGCCCCCTCTTTCTTGGGAACGGCCTGGTTGTCATAATTGTGATTCTGTAATATTATTTGTGAATAATTAATTATTGATTTATATGATAAGAAAATATTTATTTGATGTGGATATAAATGATGGATTTATTTATGTGGTTATAAATGAAGGAATTAATTCTGAGGTGTTTTATCTGTATTTTGTCATAATGGAGGAATTAAAAATCACCCGTTTGTGGATTTCAGATATTTTTGGTTTGGAATTTGGAAAAACTCAAAGCTACAAAGTTGTGGAGAATTCAATTTCGTGTGGAATGGACTTAAAATTCGTATTTTTCTGATAAACAGGCTATTTTCTATGAATTGTTGAAGTTTCGAAAAATAAAATGATTTTTATTAAAATTATGGGTGGGACCCACTTTTGTTTTACAACATGTGAGCTGCCAATTTGGTCCAAAGATGGCTGGCCTTGATTTTCAACAAAGTGTGCGTAGAATGAAAGAAATGAAATAATAATATTTTATTATTTTAGTTTCCTTTGGTGTTCTAACATTTTCCTATAAATAGACGCTTAGGTTAGAATTGAAAATCACACCAGAAACAAGTTTTCTCTCTCTAGATTATAGAGCGTATTTTTGTGAGTATTTTAATACTTTGAGAGTTGCTGTTCGGTACAAGTTTCCTTCGACTTTCTATCCGATATTCTGATCAGAAGTTCCGTTATTTTGAGGTAAGGGGTGTTATTTTCTTCTTAAATGATATTATTTTCTTCAATATCATTATGCCAAAATATTGGTGAACTTTTTAATCAAATTTGGAACTTTTTGTGTCGTGATTACTACTCACGTATACAGTACTATTCACGAATACGACACTATTCACTGAAAAATAAAAAAATTTCTTTTTGGCTAATATGTCTATTTTGGCTACTATCTTTTATTGTATCCATGTTTTGATCGTTATTTTTGAATTTTGCTTCAAAATTTGTTATTATGAAGTATTAGTGATCTTGGATAAACCGTAACACGAATCCCTAATATTTGTCCTTCTGCCCACTGGATTCGTTCTCTAAAATATTTTTTATCATCCTCAGTCCTTAATGATGATATTATTGAATATCTTTGGCCTGTAGTGCAAAGATGAATGATATATTAACTGATGAATATCTTTGGTCTGTAGTGCAAAGATGAACAGGTGTTGAGATGAACATGACCAACTGGTAATACAAATGAATATCTTTGGCCTGTAGTGCAAAGATGAATATTCGATTAAAGATGTATATTGATTGTTGTTACAAGGATAAAATATTGATGATGGATTTTTAAATCTTAGAAGATAGTAGAATTCATTCTCTACGTGACTCTTCTAATGGATTGCTGTTTCCGCTGCAGAATATTGATCTAAAACTTGTTGTCTATTATATTCTATTAGATTTTTTCCTGTTGAAGTCTAATGGTAATTTGTTGTATATTATCTTAGTCATAATATTCTTTACTGGGCTAGTTGAGCTCACTCTTTTCCTTTTTGTTTCATTTTTCTTCTCAGAAAGTGAAAACATAGCAGGATCGAGTCGGGGTATAGAGTAATAGTTTTAGAAAGATGTTTTAGCAGTCCTCACTATTTCTATAAAATAGTGTATGAATAATTGTAATGAAGACTTATTTGAGTGTTGATATTGTCTAAAAGACAATATTTGTATTTAAACTCTCGGTAAGTGTTGTCGTATTTTTCACGACATTTGTATTATTGAAGTTGTAGTTTACTTTATGTACCATGTATTTGGCGACTCAGAATGGGTGTTGTATACCTATTTTGGGGGGCGTCACATAGAACTTACATCGAGCAATTAACTTAGTGACAAAGTCGGCAATGAGAATTATATCAAGCATAGAACCAAAGTTCCTTCTGCCAAACATGTTAAATATTTCGCCATTAAATCATAGAACAGTGAGACACGTAAAATAATTTTAGTTTATAATAAAGGAATGATGCTTTAAAACTAAAACATACGCTATATAAAACAACAGAGACCATATATTCGATAATAAGCAAGAAGGTTTATCCAGTTCCCCAAAAATTAACAGTATATATATGCTGGAGATAGAATGAAATTCTATCTTATATATTGCTGGGAGGACTTATAGAATATAATTCTAACTATACCTAATTTGAAAAATAATCTATTAGACTATTACTATTATAGTATTGACCTTAATCAATGCATCAAGTGCTTGAACCAACGAATTTGGCCTCTCAGCTATAAGCCCCTCCAATAACGCATCAAACAAATTCAAAGTTCTAAAACCCAATTGCTTAATTTTTGACTCTATAACCTCTAACAATCTTCTTTCAATTGGTGAAAAAATGACAATGCAAGACTGAGGTTTTCTCTGAGCGTATTCATGTAAAAAGTAACTTTAAAATTTACTAGAGATAATACATACATACACACACATGGTGCGGTTTCGGTTTTATGTGTGCGGTCTTGGCTAGTAACCAAACCGGAACCATAAATTTGGTTATTCAACCCACCTAAAACAGCCACATACGTCGGAACCGTTGGTGCGATTTTAATTGGTGCAGTTCGTGCGGTTTTTAGTGCGATTTCGGTTCCAATTTGGTTACCTACTCAGTCCTAGTACTCATCATTGAAAACTATATGAGGGAACTGTGATTGGTCTACCATATCAGAAAACCAATTCTGATTTAGCCACTCAACCTTCTTTACTATTAAAGAACGACGACCACTCCATCCATAGCCACAAAGGAAAAATATTATAAACATCCTCCCTTCCACTGTATTTCGCTCCAAATGTGATTCAAGGACTGACTTTTTTTTGAATATTGGCTCAACTGCATAGGTTGCATTTGTCCCGTACTCTTAACATCTCAAGCAAGACTCTACTAATACATGCAAGGGGGAGGAGGTGTTAATTTTGAAGACCCATGGTTTCTAGTATTATTTTGACCCCTTCTCTTTTTTCACTTTTCCTTCTTTCTTTTTGTGATTGGCTCCAATTTTATGGTCATGTATCTAAAAGAAAAACTAAAAACGCAGGACTTATTGCAGAAGAAAATTTCTCAAAGGTTCATGAACATACGTAAAAGGAATAAAGCTCTTGCTGCAACTATGTTTCTTTGGGTTGAATGACATTTTTATCTCTACAAGTAACTACTCATTTTTAAAGTCATCATTAAAGTTCATTTTTCGTCAATTAGATCCTTTAAATGACAATTTGTCAATTATGTTCCTTTTACTCTATTTGACCCAAACCCAACCCGACCTAGTTTGGCCAAACCCCAATTTCACCAATTCAATTTTTCTTAAAAACACTTCAAATTTAAAAAAAATTATTATTTAAAAAAATATTTTATTTTAAAATATTAAAAATAATTATTATTTTAAAAAGTGTTAAAAGTAATTATTTTTTTAGGAAAAAAATATAACAAACGTTTATTTATTCAAAAATGAATAAAGTTTCATAAAATATAGATTCAAAAAAATTAATTTTTAAATTTTTAATTATTTTTATGAAAATTTACACCTTTTAAAAAAAAAAAAAAAATTAATTTGTTTTATGAAAATAATTTTTTTATTTACTTTTTTTGAATCTATATTTTAAGAAACTTTACTCATTTTGAAAAAATAAATTAAATTTCAATTTTTTTCTGAAAATAAATTTTTATTTTTTTGAATCTATATTTTATAAAACTTTACTCATTTTTTTAAAAAAATATCCTGAAAATAATAATATTTATTTTTTTTAAAATTTTAATTTATTCTTTTTTTAAAAAATTGAATCATTTTTTTTTAAAATCTATCTTATACCATTTTTTGTATTTTAATTTCTATTTGTGGTTTTTGTTTTAGAATTTCTAATATTAAGAATACGTATAATAATGGTAAAGACATAAAAAAAATTCTGAAAATAAAGTTTTACATAAAAAATGAAAAATTCTACTTTTTTTTCAAAATAAATTTTTATTTTCTAATTTATTTTTTTGAATCGATATTGTATGAAAATTTTCTCATCTTATGAAAAAATAAAGTTATCTAATATTTTTTTGTGAAAATAATAATAATTTTTAAAAAGTATTTAAAATAATAAAAATTTTTTATTTTTTAAAAGAAAATATTATTTTTAAAATAATAATAATTTTAAAATTTTTAGTTTTTCTTTAAGAAAATAATTGATGAAATTGTGGTCGGTACAAAATGGATCGGGTTGGGGTCAAATAGGGTAAAGAAAAAGAATTGGAAAATAAAGTTACTTTAAAGTCTTAATTGACGAAAAATAAACTTTAGGGATGACTTTAAAAATGGGTGACAACTTTGAGGGATAAAAATGTCATTCAACCTTTTTTTGAGTTGCACCAAAAGGAGCAAAAAGTAAAATAATTTGCCATCTATCCCTATGAAGAATCCATGTGACTACCAAAAGGCACAAGTTTAATGGAGTTTGTCAATATATTTTCAGTGTCGCTCAACAAATAATTTTCGGATTTGTCACTTGCAGTTTGTCGATATATTTTTCAATGATCTTTGCTGTACTACCCTTGGATTTGAGTTACCAAGAATATAGAAAAAGTTCTCGTTATTTTTTTTTGCCCTTTACTTCAGTTTGATCTCAGGTAGGGTTCAAATACCATGGTGTGAAGAAGCAAGCCTTGATGTTTCTCAGGTAGGTATAGAGAGAGAACTATACATATATAACTCTCTCTCTCTCTCTCTCTCTATATATATATATATATACATATATATATCTAGGGTAAAGCTGTTCTTGGAGTAAAACTGAGCAGAGATTTACTTTCTATTTGCCCCCATTTGAGATTATTTTCTGATCCATTCATAAGAATGGGATAAAGATCTCCTATGGATTCACCCCCAAATAAATGCCTCTCTAGGAAGAACCTTTAAAGTTGGTATTTTTTTGGTGTGCGCGCGCATCAAGTCAGATAAGTAGTTTTTATATAAAAAATTTAAGAAATAATATTTTACCATCTAGGTTTTAGTTTATATGATCTTATGAAATTTGTGCCTGTTACACACTTTTGCATTTATGTCTGGATTAAACATTCATTCTTCCTTGTAGAAGGTGAAGAGTAGCCCAAAAAGTGTTCAAATTAGAATAGATGAAAGGGCAGATTTGTTGTGTGAGAAAGAGAGGGGCGAGAAAGTCCTAGATGTCTAAACTCTAAAGTAAAAAACCCTAGCTAGGGCCCATTATTGTATAATGTAACCCTAGCCATCTTAAATTGAGGGATTGGTTATTATTGGTATCTGAATGACCATGCAAGCTATCTAGCTACAGCACTAAAATCCCATTAGCTGCCCATTTCTTTTTCATTAAATATATAGATCTGATGGCAAGATTGTTATTTTCTACTTATTTAAATACATACATACATTCATTACTATTACTATTACTATTACTATTACTATTATATACTATTACTGGTTGAACATATATATACAAATTTGAGATAGAAGTTGTTGGTAAAAAAGGGAAGAATTAGTTGTACCATTTATGTTCATGAGGTTTGCTAAAATTACTATTTATTGGTTGAACATACATACTATATTTATGTACTAGCAACAGTCCCGTGCCTCCGGCACTATGGACGTTGGGATTTATTCCAAATTTTGGACGACCCAAATGATTTATTGAGTGAGCGAAAAATTCAAAATTATTTGTATTTTATTAGATAGATGGATGGTGGGATTTATCCCAAACTTTGGACGTCCTAGATGATTTATTGAGTGAGCGGAAAATTCAAAATTATTTATATTTTATTAGATATAATTAGATATATAGAATATAGATATTGATAGATAGAATTAGATAGATTGTATTTTATTAGATAGATGGATGGTGAGATTTATCCTAAACTTTGGACGGCCCAGATGATTTATTGAATGAGCGGGAAATTCAAAATCATTTGTGTTTTATTAGATAGATGTATCTGTGTGTGCGCGCGTGTGTGCACTACAATATAAAGTCCATATGAGAGCTGTTGAATGCACTGGTTTAGGGTATCAATGGAAACTTGGCTAAACTTGGTCTCTTCTATATCAAATATATGCTTGTAAACTACACACCGGAACTGATCAAAATATCATGGTGGTATGGTTTTGACCTGACAGCTCTCCTAGCAGAACCATAAATGATCTCATTTTAACAACACAATGGGCAGGTTTAACCGAACCGAGTCAATTGGGAATTTTTGGGAGGATTCCCTTGGGCAACAGGGAGCCCTAAAAATATAAAGAAAAATAAAACATTTATGGGCTACTATACAATCATTAATAAATTTTCCTATGTCCCATTTTCTTTTTTGACACCAAGCAGTTGTAAAATTAATTATCTGCAGCATCAGCCACAAGCAGCAAAAGCATTAGTTCCTAATAGTAATTAATTAAAATAAATAGTTGTTCTAGCTAGTAAGATTCAAAGCGCAACCTGCATGCCATCAAGCTAAAATCTAGCCACTAGGTGTTCGTGAGTTTAGGTTAAAATTATCTTTCAAAACTGAAGTTTTATGTGCGTATAAATTAAAGCTCCTAAAAACCTTTGTTCAGCCATTGGCATGTCCACCGGAAAATGAAGCTGCCAAGTATTTTCAATATTCCTTTAACGTCTCATCCGCGAAAAGCAAGTGTACTGCTTTTACGAGACAGCCTCATCAGTCGGTACATTTCTAACCTCACCAAAATGGTCTGGCAAGGCTTAATACATTTTCGTTTGTCTGTCGTTACATAACACATGATCAAAAAGCATGAAGTGAAATACTCCATTTTGAAAAATTCCATTTTTTTTTGTTTATTATCATCTTTGTTATATAACACAGCATATATTATGAAAACATATCTAAAATACGAGAAAGAGGACTTGACAGGTGACCTACTTTTGCCTCACTAAGGTTCCGATTGAGGGATTTCTGAGAAGCAACCTAGACATTGGACTAGGGTTTATAATTCTAATACAGATCAAGGAGAGTCATTATTAGAAAAATAAAATGCAATATCAAACTGTTTATATATATATATATATATATATATATATATATATATATATATATGTAGATGTATATTTATATATGTCAAACTATTTGTTTGGTTTGACATAGACAACATAACATACTTAATAGTTACCAACTACATTAGATTTATATGCACCAGAAATCTAATTCATTGCAGAAATTAGACTGTTGCTGTTGGCTTTGTGTTGTTTGAAGATCATGAGAACCTTGTTTTGTTATTTGTCCTATAATCTTCCCTTATCCCAAGTAGAGAATCAGTTACCTTTTGGCTTAAACTTGCATTTAGAATATCACAATTAATCTTCCAGCTAGACCATTTCGAAAAATTCGGCTCATAATTTAGCTCCTAAACTACCTAGCTAATTTCATATATACAATGTCCTCACAATTCCGAATTCTGACTTAAATTGGCAGGAATTGTGCATGTGCATGTGCATGTGCATGTGCATGTCACTATGATGCTGGAATACGACCGTACTAAAATGCGATCTAACCGTATGTTTGTGAAAAAATAAAAACAACTCATTGTATTACATTTTGTCCGTATTAAAACATAAAAAAAAAAATCTGTAACGTTTGAAGATTGTGCAACGCCTAGACTAAAAAAATATGGAAAGAATACGTTACCCAATCTTCAGCGTTGGCAATAATAACCAATAAGAAACAATATTACCACACACAACCAAAGAATGTAGGTCTTTGTGTATCGACCTACCATATCCTTACTCACTCTAGGAGGTCAATTATTAAAACGTTTTTGCAGCCACCAATGAAATAGAACCCCGTTTTTTCAATTGTTGATATTCAGCCGCTAGTTCAGCACCAAAACATTCACTAAAATGAGTCACTGGGGTGTCAAATAGGGGACAAGTGAAGGGTTTGCCCACCATCGACAACTCAAAAATGAAGTGGACACCCACTAAGGTTATTGCTATTTTTTCACAGTTTAGATGAAAATTATTGGTCTCCGGTCGTCATCTCTCCACCAATGCCAACACGAGACCAATGTCAGTTTTGTGTATAACTACTGTATGTTTAAAAACACCAAACCCACATTTATCAAGAATTTTTTTTGAGCTTTTGTTAAGTTCCATTGATTGTATTTTTGTTCATTTTGTTGACTTGAGGATACTTTTCCCTTTTCTTTACCATGATATAAGTCATATGACATATGATTTTGTTGTTCATAAAGAACACTTTGGTCAATGGGTTCATAATTCCAATTGTCCATCTTTTACCTAAAAAATAATATAAAAAATATTTTGTATTATTTTAACTATGTTAAAAAATTATATCTGAATCAGAGGAAAACAACCATTTAACAATAATTTAAAAAAAAATACAATTTACATTATATTTATACTCATTATTAATCATCACATGCATATAACATGCATCCCAAAAAAAAATTAACAACAATAACTGATAGAGTATATATTTTTATGTAAATAATCAGTGGTATTTGATTAATCATGTCCATAATTATAGCATAGAATCAAGCATTGTAATCATAGCCTATAATCAAGCATTGTAATCATAGCCTAAAATCAAGCATTGTGATCATGTATATATACTGAGTTTGTGAAATGAGGACTCACGGAAGATATTTCCTTCATGGTATCAGAGCCATAAACCCTAGTCGTTCCCTAGGTGTTTCACTATCACCCATCTCTTTTTTCTGCCTTATCTCTTTTTTTTGTTCTCATCTCCTCTCCTCTCATTCTCCATGGACGATAACTCACGTTTCCATCCGGCCTTAGCTGTAAGCAATATGTTAAGAACTATATCCCAATTATTCTTGAGATGGAGAAAGGTCAATACTCGTCATGGGCAGAGCTTTTTAAGATCCATTGTCGTGCGTATCAGGTGATGGACCATATCATCCCTACGCCATCCATGTCGTCTGACAAGGGTAAGGAGACGACGACAATTCGAGACGATGAATTGTGGTCTCGTTTGGATGCAATAGTCCTCCAATGGATTTATGGAACGATTTCGAACGATCTCCTCCACACTATCTTGGAGCCCGACTCTTCGATACAACAAGCATATTGGGAACTCTTGCAAAGCATTTTTCAAGACAACAAACACTCACGGGCAGTTTACTTGGAAAATCAATTCACCCAAGTTCATATGGATAATTTTCCTAATGTCTCGGCGTATTGCCAAGAACTCAAGATGTTTGCGGATCAACTGTCAAATGTTGGGGCTCCGGTTAATAATCATATATTGGTTCTCCAATTGATTGCGGGGGTAAATGAGAACTATGATAATGTGGCTACGTTCATACAACAAAGTTACCTATTACCTCCGTTTTACTAGGCTCACTCGAAACTAATTCTAGAAGAGATGTGCAAAACCAAACAGGTGGCTATGGCGTCAAGTGCCTCCGGCACGGCTCTCGTAAGAACCAACACCGGCAACGAAGAGACACACGGTTCTGGACGGGGAACAAGCCACGATAATGGTCAAAATCGAAACAATACCGGTGGAGAAGAACAATAATAGCCAGAACAACCGTACTAATAATAGAGGGAAGAATAATAGCGGACGCAGTCGAGGAAAGGGTGGTCCAAACCAGTCCTTCGATGGCGGCAACCACCAACAGACCACCCATCCCCGTCCATGGCAGCATCCGCCACCATGGTGGCAGTATAACGCTAGTTGGGCTACATCGAGTTGAGCAGTGCCTCCATGCACGTACCCACCATCTTCCTGGACACGCCCCCCCCCCCCCCCCCCCCATCAGTACGTCAACCGGGAATTTTAGGACAACGTCCGCAGCAGGCTTACAGCGCTCAGGCGCCCAACTCCCCCTCCTGTGCACCCACAGATATTGAAGCAGCGATGCATACTATGTCTCTCAACGTTCCCGATGACAATTGGTACATGGACACCAGTGCTACTTCGCATATGACGGCATCGCAAGGTACTCTTTCGTCTTATTTTAATTCGAGCAATTATAGCCTAGAATCAAACATCGTAATCATGTATACATAGTGAGCATTGTAATCATGTATACATAGTGAGTTTGTGAAATGAGAAGGACTCACGGAATATATTTCCTTCAATAACACCAAAAATTATCCCCAACCTTTTAAAAAGTAAAAATTTACAACTTATATATAAGTATTATTTCATCCCATAATAACATCCATATATTTAGCCAAGCTAATAACTCACTAATTTTCACCAGAAATCACATGTATATATGTATACATAGACATAATTACTAATTTTCTCTTAAAGTTCACATGAAAATAATTGCCTGAAATAAATTTATTAAAATAAATCACATTATTTATTTATTTATTAAAACAATAATCTTACAACTATGGAGTGGAGACTTAGTTGATGAAATCCAGTAGAAATTGGTTGCAGTGAGTCCTTCTCTTCTTGATTCTCTCTTAATTTGGTTGTATTTTGATTGCTACGAACTTTTAAGAGGCTTTGGTTGCTGCGAATTGTTAGATATTGCGGCTAGGGTTTGTAGTGGATTAAATTAGGCTACCACAACAAGCTGTTGCGACATTTGTTCAAATTAAGTAAGGGCATTTTGGTATTAAGTCAGTTGACTTTTGGGGACATTTAAGTAATTTCTTGATATCCTGCCGCAAAAGTTTGTGACGACAGGGGTTTAATTAAATAAGAGGGGCATGATGGTAATTTCAGATAGCTGCCTTAGCAGCTTGTACTGATAGGTTTGTAAATGACAGGTAATTGAGGGGCATCATGGTTATTAATTGTTTTGGAACAACTTGTTTGACTGCCGCAACAGCTTGTTATCAACTACATGGATCATGGTTGTTGGAATAGTGTCAATAACAATCGAGAAATTGTATGCCTTTTATTTCTACAAAGTAAACTGCTCATTACTTTACTTTATGCCTCTTATTCATAAATAACTCATAGAATTACATCTTGGGAATTTATTTTCTTTCTTATTCTAATAGATTACAGTTAATTGCATCCCTCTTTTTTACTATTCAGTCCTATTTGCCTGCCTATTTCCTGCTGCCTAAATCTGTTATTAGAAGAATTGATCAACTTCTATATATATTTCTTTGGAAAAGCTATTCTCTTGATAAATATGGAACTAAAGTTGTTTGGGCTCGAGTTACTCTTCCTTTGTCTGAGGGTGGTTTGGGCCTAAAGAAAGTTGAAGATTGGAACAAAGCTCAAATCCTCCTACATCTATGGCAGGTTGTCTGTTTTAATTCAACATCTGTGACGCCCCAAAATAGGTATACAACACTCGTTCTAAGTCGCCAAAATAAATGGTACAGAAACAACTACAATTTTATTAATACAATTATCGTGTAAAATACGACAACACATAAACTGTGAGTTTAAATACAAATATTGTTATCTAGACAATATTCACACTCAAATAAGTCTTCATTACAATTATTGATACACTATTTTATAGAATAGTGAGGACTACTAAAACAACTTCTAGAACTATCATTCTACACCCCGACTAGTACTTGCTACATTCTCGCCTCCAGAGAAGAAAAATGAAACAAAAAGAAAACTTCAGTTTCTGGTGTGATTTTCAATTCTAACCTAAGCACCCTATTTATAGGAAAATGCTTAGAACACCAAAACAAAAAATTTAATATAATAATATTATTTTTAATCAAAATTCCTACGCATACCTTTGAATCTGATTTCAGCCATTTAACACATTTATATCACACGTGGGACACTCACCAAAAACGTTTCTCTTTAAAAAAAATAATTAAAACTTCAAAAATCAATTATTCTGGAACTTCGGAACTTCAATAATTCATAATAAATAACCCTTTTATCAGAAAAATTCGAACCTTATGTCCTGTCCATAAGAAATTCCTTTCTCTACAACTTTGCAGAAGAAAGTTTGTGACAACCCGAAAATTTAGAAGATCTTTAATGATTAAATTAAAGGTTAAAGTTTAAAACCTAGAGTGAAAATAGATGATTTATTTTAAATTTTTGTGGTATGCTGAAATAATTCAACGATAAGGTTACGAGAAAAGATGTTAACCGATTAAGAATGATTCGATATTGTGATTTCGGGGACGGAAAAGAATGTGATAACCCAAATTTTTGGTAATAAATAAAATTCTTATTAGATAATATGTTGTATGATATTATAACGCATATGTGGGTATAATTAAAATAATTTATAATATTAAATTATTTTAATGTGGTGAATTGGTGATATTAAATATATACTTAATGTATGACCACTCTTTTATTAGGAGGAGCTATTGCTTATTTTGTATATGCTATAAGTCGACCTTAAATCTAATCCTTGCCTTGTTACTAAGCCTATCGGGCAGCCCATATGAGGTGTAGCAAAAAGGAACTGTTTAAGCCCAGCCTTGACTTAGAAACACTCCAGCAACCCATAGTGGTGAACTAAAGTGCTGAGGTTGTTTTGTTGTTAACAGATAGTTGGTCTTGGTTAGGTTGGTTAGTTTGTATAACAGACAAAGAACACGTTAGATAAACTTGCAGAAGATAAGGTGTAGCAAACAACCTAGGGTGGCTGGGTAGAAGTTAAAATAAACTAGACTAGTATTGATTGCTCCCAGCTTGGTAGGGAGGCTGGTAGGGGCCAGCTAGGGGCAAAGCTTGGCATGATCAGAGAAAGAAAAGTTCAGCTATTTAACTTCATGTCCCACCCCTTACTGACTTCCCAAGGCTTTAACACCATGAGAAAGAAAAGAGAGCCGATTGATAGTGAGGTAAGAAGAACTCGGCTAGAGCAGGAAAAAGAAGTGAATAGCAATCAAGTGCAACCTCTAAGCTACTAAGGTAATCTTTTCCATCTTCTTTTTGTTCCATTTCGTGCCATTGGTGCTCTGATTACGCCGAATGGCCTGGAATAGATATAAGGAGCAGTTGTGCTAATTTTTATGCTATGTGTACTGTTGTGATTTGGAACTGTAATGTATCACATTATGTTTGTTATTATTTAAGTCTTAAGGCTGGGATCACTAAGCTAAGAATATATGTATTGCATGGGTAGATATGAACTGCACCCCAATTGTTTGGTGAAATGTCTGTTAATACATGGTTGGAGTAAACTATTTTGGAAAAAGATTGCATTCAAGTCTAGTTCTATGCTAATAATATATATTGCAGTCCTAAAGATGCAAAGGTGCTAAGAAAGCAGTTTTGTATGAACATAAGATGTTTATAACTGATTGTATACCAGTCCATATATGAGCTAAGCATTTAACTATGACTAAGCCATTATTTTAAGTATTCTGAATGCTAGACTAAAGGTTGAGAATGACTGATTTGGTATAAGCTATTCTATGTCATCCAAACATATACTATGCATATAAAAGAGATAGTATAAGCTTCTATGTTGCACACTTATGCTACCTTTGTAAGCGTGTTGGTGAACCATGTTTGTTTTGAAGTTAAATACCAAAGAAGGCTGTGTTGGCCTAAAACATAAAGACCATGACTTAGATGCTTTAAAACATGAAAAGATGGTAGATAGAAGGTACATGTGTGAGGAAGGCATATATATTAGTGCTTGCTACCATTTGGTGTAATAAGCCTTGCCGAAAATGCTTGTTTAAAACTGTTAGAATGGCAAAAACAGTATGGCTGGGAAGGAAGTACAAAATGGTGGTTAAACTCTAACATAAAATGTAACTATGCTTCAAGTACACTCTATGCCTATGTATAACATGTATTGGTGTAACACTTGAGCAAAGCAAAGTGAAAAAGGGATTGCTATATGATTTTATTGAGTTGATAAGTAAAATGTTATAGATCTAGCTAAATGACATGTTATGTTGCTACCATAACTGACTGTTAACATGATAGTTGTTGATATATTAAGTTATTGTGTTAAAAAATTCACTACTATGCTATGGCTATGCTAAGATGAACTGAACTTAGACACAAGGAGATAGGTTGGCTGTGGTGTTATAAGGTGAATTAATGGATTATAGAACAAATCAGTAGCTATGACACCTGTGCTACAAAATAGTGCACGTAGGGTGTTTGTAAAAAGTCCTCTAAGAACTGTTTTGATTAAAAAACCAAGTATTAGGCAAAACTAAAGCTTGGGCTAGATATATATATATATATATATATATATATATATATATATATATATATATATATATACCATATATGATGATAATTAAAGACATTGAGCATACTAAGTTAAAGCAAAAAGTAATTGGAAATCAAAATAAAAAGTGAAAAACTAGTATGACCGCTGACCTTGAAGTCCATTTCGGGTCTAGTATATGTTTTCAGAAAATTCTGGGCTTTTGTTATGTTATAGTACACTGAATAAGCTTTCCATAGACTCCGGAAAGGACTAATTCCGACTTCGGAGCAAAGAGTTACGATCTTTCATAGTAGTCGCGTCAAAACTGTCTAATCAACTCGGGTCAGTCCCTTTGCACGAAATTCTGGAATTCTGTGTTTTGAATTTGGAAATGGTCAAAGAATGAAAGTTGTAGTCTCGGAAGTTATCTTCGCGTGGGCTCAAGAATCGCTCAAAAATGTTTTGAAACGAAAGAGTTATGACCATTTTAGCGAAGGAGGGTCGTGCAGTTTAAAAACAGAACATTCTGTCCACATAGAGCAGATTTCTGTTCTGTTCGGTTTGGAATTTGGATTTGTGATCTGAAGAGAAGTTGTAGTCCCGGAAGTTATCTTCTCGTGGGCTCAAGAATCGCTCAAAAATGTTTTGAAACGAAAAAGTTACGACTGTTTTAGCGCAACAGGATCAGGCTGGAAAAAAATAAATAAATTGAAAACTTGAATGTCAAGTCAAATTTTGAGCGTATTGTTGGACAGCCTAACAAGCCTGAAATGGAGGTTTTATAATTTCTAAAAATACTCCCATATGCTATGTACAATATATCTAAAAATGGATTTAAATGGTCATATAACTTAGAAACAAAAAATTAGAAAAAATGGCCATGTGGGTGAAGAGCTGCTGTCCTTGACAGCAGCAGTTGCAGTGGGCTGGGCTGGGGGCTCTTCTTTGAGCTCTCAGTCGGCATAGTTAGAATGTTTAAATATCTTGTTTAGCATTTTATCTAAATAGGGGAGTATGTTATCTACCTTATTTCCAAAAATGTAGTATATTAGAGGGCATGAATTAAGGTTTAGAAATTGTAGAAGGGAAGCTAAAAGGAAGAAGTTGTTGCTGCTGGCAGCAGCAGTAGTCTTTATTTCTCAACAGCAGGGGCTGTTTTGGTAAGCATTCTGTAATAAATCTAAAAGTATAGATAGAAACTATAAATTGCTAAACCATGTGTCCTTGTGAAATGTAAGGCCTATAGAGGGCTGTTTTTTTAACAAAAAGCTTAAGGCCTTGCATCTATGTGTTTTAAACCATGAATACCTTGTATATAACAATTACAAGATGAAATAATGCTTGTATTAAAAGGCTTGGGGACTGTTATGTTGGTTTAGTGCTAAACCCTACTAAAATGTCTAGTATGGACTGTTTTGGTGTTAGAAAATTAACAGATTATTGCAAGCATGTTAAGGAATATAATGTTATGTAATAATCATGTTTTAAAGGTACCTAAAGGCTGCTTGAATCATACTATGGACTGTTGTGAATTAGGAGCCAAAACTGTGCCTATAAGGGGGCTGTTATGGCCATTTGTAGCTACTGATGTTATAAATCAGTAAGGTATACTCTCGTTGTCCATAAATGTCATTTAAAAGATGTTCGTAAAGTTAGTTGAAGTCTAAGATGGGTATTGTCCAAAAATCATACTAAAAGCTATTAAAGTAAGCTTTAAAGTGTCGACTAACACCCAACTATGGAACTACCATACCTGGACCATGTAGGCAAGTTTCAATAGTTATAATATGGCATAAGTATGCTACACAAGTTAAAGAAACCAATTTTAAACTGTTTTGGGCTTTGGACTTGTTAAAAATCACATTTTAAGATCTAGTAGACTGTTTTGGGTAACTTCTAGTACTTGAACTTATAAGACTGTAATGAACTCATATAAAGTTGTTAATTCATACTTGTGATGGTTCCAAATCATGACCATTACAAAAGCTAGCAAGAAAACCAATATAAGCTCTCTTTTCAAGCCTAAAGTGAGCTTTGATAAGTCAAAATGAGTTAGATGATTAAATAAAGTGTGGTAATGCTAAAAGTAACCTTGAGTAACTTAAATATACATGCCTAGACTATCCTAGTGGCCAGAACTGGAACAATTTGGAAAAAGTACAAAATCAGTTTTGTAAAAAAATAAGAAAATGGCTAAGTTTGAGCTCTGTTTTGGGGAGCTTAATGGGCATGAAAAATAAACATAATCCTTGATTAAAATACCTTGTAGTATGGTCTAGAAGTTGGGCCAAGTGGTTAAGCTCTTGGCTTAACCAAGGAGTCTAAACAAATCATCAAACTAACTTAGAAAATCACTAAAACTGCAGTTTTTGCAAATTTGTCCAAGTATGAAAATTTGAGATTTTTCCATTTGGCCTAGAACTTAGTTTGGACATCTTAGACAAGTGAGTTAGAGTTATGCTAGGCTATTCCAAGTGTTGGAATGCTAATGTATACAATAACTCGAGAAGTTAATATGTAAAAGCTTGAAAAAGCGTGGTTTAGATGGTCAAAACTCAATCTGTGCTTGGTAAACCTAAATGAATGCTGGAACTAGTCCTAACTAGATATAATTCAAGTGTTGGAATGAACTAAAGTGGCTAGAAATGAAATTGGCAAGAATTGACCAAAACTAGTGAACTCAAGAACACATGAACCCTTTATGTTCTAAATCTTGAATAAGATGTAAATGATAACCTTAAAGTCATTCCTATTGCATAATATAAGCATGTCAAACCCCATCAAAGTGAAAGATGATTAATGAGAAAACATGGATGAGGTATTTGAAAAATGTATATAATATCTCAGATATAGAAGTTTATACTACCTCCATGATAACTGAAATTACGTGTTTTGTTATGAATCCCACATACAATGTAGGTTGTGCAAGGGACACAGAAGTTGGTGTAATGGTAAAACCCCGGTACAGGCAAGTTTCTCAGTTTATTTATGTGGACTTATAATTACTATAGATAACTGTTAGCATGATTTATGTTTATAAGTAAGTATGTAATACCTATGAACTGTATTATTTGCTTTGTGAATGATGAATGTCAAATTATGACTAATTATTGAATTGAGTCGGGGAGCTCAATATATATGTGCAATGAATGACATGTACATGACATGTGTAGTATGCTATGATATTTATGTTGCTACTAGCAGGATATAAATGTGATGATGCATTTGTAATATACTTGAACCCCAATAATATAAATGCATGAACTGAATGTGAACATATGTGCTATGTGATGCATGATAGACTGTTAGACTTGCTGGGCCGTCGTGCTCAATCTTGCTTAATTTGCAGGTTAAAGCTATGATGCGATCTATCGTGATTAGGAGCGCATGAAAAGAAGACTAGTGATTTAATTGAGATTGTGTTGAATCATTGAATGGTATTTACATGTGTAAACCACAGAGAAGTAAATCTTTGAATAATTCAATAGATGAAGATCATTTGTTCTGAATTAGAATATGTTTGAAATAATGAATTGTACATATATTCATATCTATTCAGATTAAATAAATCATGTAATGACTATGATTCTAGTATAAAGAAGAATTGTAAAGGTTGCGATTCAGGGAATGAATGAATAGAAAGAAAGAAAAAAAAATTTATTCCGCATTTTTAGCTATTTTAACATTAAATAATATTTTAAAGTTAGAACAAGATATTTTTAACGCACAAGATCGGGAAGGAAAATAGTCCCGATTTTGGGGACGTTACAAAGTTTTTCCAAATTTCAAACAGATGTTAACCAAAATCTACAAATGGACGATTTTACAGGCTATAATCAAATTTCAGTCAAGAAATGGGCCCACAAACATGTTTTTAACATTTATTGCAACAAAAATACTCTTCCTCCTCATTTATTCATATATCACATATTCATTGTAAAAATATCACCATTATTATATTATTAAAATATAATAATATATTTAAATGAATTATTTATCAGAAAAGATAAATATCAATTTTTTAACAATTGTCACTTTAAAATTTTCTCCATCTACCACATAAAATGAATATTTTCCTTATCATATAAATCAATAATTAATTATTCACAAATAATATTACAGAATCATAATACTGGCAACCAGGCCGTTCCCAAGAAAGAGGGGGCTTTCTAATAAGGATTTCTCCTTACTGGCGTGCCATTAGGTGACCACACCTCTCATTAGACAGAAATTTTTAGACATTGCCAATAATGTTATCTAATAATATTATTCAAATAATATGAATTATTGCTCCGATAATAAAAAATACTGTGTAGTGACAATTATTGAAACAACAATAATATAAAATATCAACGTAACAATTATTGAATCAATAAAATAAAATATTGAACAGTAATTACTGTAACTATTATTGAGTAGTACCTTCCTACGTAAGAATCAATAATTGGTGCAATACTGTGTGCTACTGTGTTTTAACCACCAGGTATTCCAACAGTATTAACGGTAACAACTACGTCGTTATTTATAAACAACTTATACTTGTCGTTTTCTTCATCCAATCGCTTTCCGTTATGGGGCCCACACAAGGCTGCGTCGTCGTACAAATATTCCCCGACAGTAAGAATATTTCACGACCAAACTAATATTCCCGACAACAATGAATATTTTATAACCACTAGCTTATTTGAAATATTTGTGCACTTTACCCATAACTAACCACATTAATCAAATCAACTATTTTAAAATAATAAATAGAGAAAATTCAATTTCATTAATAATAAGTTGGGGTCTTACAACATCTTTCTAGGTTGAATGGATTCACAAGAAAATTCTCCATAAGCATAATTTTTGAACTACTCTAGTCCGTTCTGATACTTCTTGGATTTGGAAAAAAGTCCTCAACTTTAGGAACCTTGTTGCTAATTTTACTGAGTATAAAGTGGGTAATGGTCATCATATCAATTTGTGGCAATACCCTTGGCTGGATAGACATCCTCTTTCATGACACAAATCTGCACTTATATTTTATCTAATTCTGGCATGCCTTTTTCTACCAAACTAAGTGAGATCATTAGAAATAATTCTTGGAATCCTCCTACTTCTAGACACCCGAGTCTTTTGCAATTGAAAAACAATATCCTCACTGCTCCCCCTCGCCATCTAATTTCCAGGATCAGATTTTGTGGACAGGACACACACAGATTAGGGCTTCGACCATTTGGAATGTTATAAACAATACACAACATGTTGTTTCTTGGACTAATTAACCTGACATGGTATAGCATGCATGTTCCATTTTGATATGTCTCTCTTGAATGAATTGGCTTAATACCTTATTTCCTTCCTCGGCTATCATAGCCTTCTCTTAGATAATCCCGAATGAGACAATCTAAAACACCGATAACTTCTCGTAGAGCGAAGTCTTCAAGCCTTGCTCAAATCTTCGCGTCTTTCTCTCCTCAGTGTCCACTTGATGTGAAGCAAAACTCGTTAGTTCGTTGAACTTGGCAGCATACTGGGGTACCAATATGTCCCCTTGTTTCAACTCTAAAAATTTCATTTCCATCCCACTCTGCATACTCTTGAGAAATTAGTTCTCGAAGAACAACTCCTTGAACCGTTCCAATGCTACTACACCTTCTACAGCCATGTTCTGGTTGGCCTCCCACCAAAATTTAGCCTCGCCCTTTAACATATAGGTAGTAAAAGCCATCTTTTGCTCCTCTTCTACTTTTACGATAACGAATGCCTTCTCAATCTCCTTAATCCATGATTGAGCATCTATAGGCTCAGTGTTCCCCTTAAACTCAGGCGGTCCCACGCTCCTAAAATCTTTAAAAACTTGTCAGTGACACAGCTTAAGGATTAATATTTACTCCTGCAGTTATAGCCCTTAGTAGAAGATCTAAAAATTGCTGCATAGTGTTTTCTTGATCTCTATTCTCATTCTCTGTCTCTTCTTGATCTCTTCTCAGAGACATATTTTTGTTTAATATAATATATTATTTTCTCATCATTCATTTTAAAGCATTATTATTAATGTTAAAAATTTACTTATCACAAAGCACATATTAATTCATATTTATATTAACATGCATCTCATAGTACACCTTATATACTTTTTATTTTATAGCTTTCTGCTATTTCATACGTAATCCTTTATTACTTCAGAAGGTCCTATAATTCTTGGACTTAACTTTTCATTCTTACACCTTTTGACCCTATCCCGAGTCTTCTCTAGTTCGACAATATTTGTGTCTATTCTTCTTTGACATCACTTGTGTTTATTCTATTTTGACATCTCCTATGTCTTTTTTGTTATGACACCACCTGTGTCTGTTTTATGGTAACACCACCAGTGTTTGCTCTTATTATATATGAAACCACCAGTGTCTAGTTTAACACCACCTATATATGTTTATCTTATTTTGACACCACTAGTGCCTATTTTATTACGACACCACCAATGTCTATTTTGTTTTTCTTATGACAGCACCAATGTTTTTTCTTACTTTAACATCCCCTATGTCTACTTAATACCCTTAATATTAGAGTGGTTCACCTTTAAATCACTTCAGAGTTTATTATCTTCATTTCTCTTATTCATCCTTAGTTAATACCACATCTATTTGCTTAGGTACAACTACTAACTTCTCCTTAACAACAAGATTAACTTTACCTTATTCTTCTTTCAATCAATTTTAATAACTTGATTAATATCTTGTAATTTTAGAAATAACACTCCATTCATAGGACTTACCATGCATTATGAATTCAGAATCTTACCAAAATAATATGAGTTCAGGAACTTGTCATAGAAATATGTAGTTCAAGGACTGTTCATACGCCTATGGGCTTAAAAACATACCATAAAATTATGAGCCACGAACCTACCATAATAATATGAGTCCATGAACTAACGTATATCCCCAAAAATTATAACCTAACTCATAATAACATATATTTATTATTATCACAAAACAATATATAATTTTACTTTTATTTCTTTTGATGAATTTCCCTTATTCATCTTTTAAAACTCTTTCTGAGTTTATCTCATAACTATCTTCAATAGATTTTCTCATGTTATAGCCTAAGGTTCCCCAACTAAGGTTTATAAACTAAAACTTTAGTACCAACTAAAGCGCCCCCAAATTCGGGTCTACCTTCAAACCCGAGTTCAGTGCATCACGGTGCTAAACACCCAACACATGCATCCATATATTCTTAAGACATAAATGTAACTTCAATATATTACAATATGTCACCTTCTAATCCCAAGTTCTAAAACCTTTAGAGCTTCAAACCTTATAAATAATTAATATTACATAATTTATTTACTTCCTTAATACGTCTATGACTTTTATTCGCCACAATAAATACATATAAATTTACAATGTAATCTTCTAATCAAATACTTGATCATTTCCCTTGATTTTCATCGGATTCCTCAGTTTGATCTAGCTTCACTGAAAATATTTTTATTTAATACAAGAGTGAACATTCAATTACCCAGCAAGTTATAGCATTTGAATAACAACAAATTCAAGAATCATATATTCTTTCAATAGAAAACTCAATAATTGAATAATAGTTATGATGCAGCTCGAAAAATATGACTAATTCAGATTCCTATTATTTTAAAACATCAATAATGGTTTCATTAAATGGTTTTAAAGACCTTTGCTGTGAAGCCCCCAAATTCGGGTACTTGAAATCTGTACTCGGTGCTTCACGATATGTCACGCCCCCAAATCCAGGTCCCTTGAATCTCGAACTTAGTACGTTGCGGTACTACCTTCATTCCAATATATATAACCTTTGTTCATAAAGTAATGAACACAACCTGGCTTTTATACCAATTAATACATTATTCTCTTCTATTCCAGAATCTGTAATTGTGATGCCCCCAAAATAGGTATACACCACCCATTCTGAGTCGCAAAATACATGGTAAAAAAACAACTACAACTTCATTAATATAATTGTCGCACAAAATGCGACAACACATAAACTGTGAGTTTAAATACAAATATTGTCTTTTAGACAATATCCACATTCAAATAAGTCCTCATTACAATTATTGATATACTATTTTATAAAAATAATGAGGACTGCTAAAACAACTGTCTAGGACCATCATTTCATACCCCGACTAGTTCCAGCTATATTTTCGCCTCCTGAGAAGAAAAATGGAACAAAAAGGAAAAGGGTGAGCTCAACTAACCCAGTAAAGAATATTATGACTAAGATAATGAACAACAAATTATCGTTAGCCTTCAACAAATCAGATAAAATATAATGGACAACAAGTTTTAGATCAATATTCGCAGCGGAAATAATAATTCATTAGAAGAATTAAATAGAGAATGAAATCTACTATGATATATGAATTTAAATGTCCATCATCAATATTTTATCTCTGTAACATCAATCAATAGTTTTTCTCATGTTATAACCTAAGGTTCCCCAACTAATGTTTATAACCTAAAACTTTAGTACCAACTAAAGCACCCCCAAATCTGGGTCTACCTTCAAACCCGAGTTCAGTGCATCACGGTGCTAAACACCCAACACATGCATCCATATATTCTTAAGACATAAATGTAACTTCAATATATTACAATATATCACCTTCTAATCCCAAGTTCTAATACCTTTAGAGCTTCAAATCTTATAAATAATGAATATTACATCATTTATTTACTTCCTTAATACGTCTATGACTTTTATTCACCACAATAGATACATATAAATTTAACATGTAATCTTCTAATCAAATACTTAATCAGTTCCCTTAATTTTCATCGGATTCCTCAGTTTGACCTAGCTTCGCTGAAAATATTTTTATTTAAATTAAGAGTGAGCATTTAATTACCCAACAAGTTATAAAAGTTGAATAACAACAAATTAAAGAATCATATATTCTTTCATTAGAAAACTCAATAATTGAATAATAGTTATGAAGAAGCTTGAAAAAACATGAATAATTCAAATTCCTATTATTTTAAAACATCAATAATGTTTTCATTAAATGGTCTTAAAGACCTTTGATGTGAAGCCCCCAAATTTGGGTACTTAAAATATGTATTCTGTGCTTCACGATATGTCACGCCCCCAAATTCAGGTCCCTTGAACCTCGAACCTAGTACGTCACGGTACCACCTTTATTCCAATATATATAACCTTTGTTCATAAAGTAATGAACACAACCTGGCATTTATACCAATTAATACATTATTCTCTTCTATTCCAGAATCTGTAACTGTGATGCCCCCAAAATAGGTATACATCACCCATTCTGAGTCGCCAAATACATGGTACAGAAACAACTACAACCTCATTAATACAATTGTTGCACAAAATACGACAACACATAAACTGTGAGTTTAAATACAAATATTATCTTCTAGACAATATCCACACTCAAATAAGTCCTCATTCCAATTATTGATATACTATTTTATAAAAATAGTGAGGACTGCTAAAACAACTGTCTAGGACCATCATTCCATACCCCGACTAGTTCCCGCTATATTATCGCCTCTTGACAAGAAAAATGGAACAAAAAGGAAAGGTTGATCTCAACTAGCCCAGTAAAGAATATTATGACTAAGATAATGAAAAACAAATTATCGTTAGCCTTCAATAAATCAGATAAAATATAATGGACAACAAGTTTTAGATCAATATTAGCAGCGAAAATAACAATTCATTAGAAGAGTTAAGTAAAGAATAAAATCTACTGTCATCTATGAATTTAAATTTCCATTATCAATATTTTACCCCTGTAACATCAATCAATATACATCTTCAATCAAATATTTATCTTTGCACTACGAGCCAAAGATATTCATCTGTATCACCGATTGGTCATGTTCATATCAACACTAGTCCATCTTTGCACTACGGACCAAAAATATTCATCAGGTAGTCATTCATCTTTGCACTACAGGCCAAAGATATTCATCAAGTATCATCATTATAGACCAAGGATGATGAATTTTTTTTTAAAGAACGAATCCAGTAAGATAAAAGGACAAAGATTAGGAATTCGTAATTTAGATAATCCAAGTTCAAAATTAATCTATAATAAACCATAATGGAGTAAAATTCAAGAATGACGATCAAAACATGGATACAATCAAGGATAGTAACCATAATAGACATCTAGGACAAAGAAAAGAAAATTTTAATTTTTCTGTGAATAGTGCCGTATACGTGAATAGTTCTGTATACGTGAATAGTAACCCCAACACGAAAAGGTAGAAATTTCACAAGAAAAATCATACTTCGTGAATAGTACTCGTGAATAGTACCGTATTCGTGAATAGTGTCGTATACGTGAATAGTGTCGTATACATTAATAGTAACCTCGACATGAAAAGGTAAAAATTTCATAATAAAATTTTACCAAAATTTTGGTATAATGATATTGAGAGAATAACATCATTTGCGAAGAAAATAACATCCTTTAACTCAAAAGAACAGTACTTCTGACTGAAATATTGGATATAATGTTGAAGGAAACTTGCACTGAATAGCAACTCTCAAAGTATCTGAATACTCAAAAAAATATGCTCGGTATTATAGAAAGAAAACTTCAGTTTCTGGTGTGATTTTCAATTCTAACTAAGCACCCTATTTATAGGAAAATGTTAGAACGCCGAAGCAGACTTAACCTGCTACCTGATGGCTTTACCTGCTACTATTCATGCACACCACTTTTGAAATAAAATTTTAGCACATTTTTCACCAACCAAAAGTGGGGCCCACCCATTCTAGAAAATTCCCAAATATTTTAAAATTTAAACAATAATCAGAAACTTCAATAATTCATAATAAATATCCCTTTATCAGAAAAATTCCAATATCATGTTTATCCTATAGGAAATTTAATTCTCTACAACTTTGTAGAAGAAAGTTTTTCCAAATTCTAAACAGAAAATGCCCGAAGATTTTTAATACTTCCATTCTGACAAAATACTGATAAAATACCTCAACATTAATTTCTTCATTTATATCCACATAAAAATAAATATTTTCTTATCATATAAATCAATAATTAATTATTCATAAATAATATTACAGAATCACAATATTGACAAACAGGTCGTTCCCAGGAAAGAGGGGGCTTTTCGACAAAGATTTCTCCTTACTAACGCGCAATTAAGTGACCAAACCCATTTCCTAGACAAAAAAATCCTTAGACATTGCCAATAATGCTATCTAATAATATTATTCAAATAATATGAATTATTGATATGATAATAGAAAATACTGTGTATTGACAATTATTGAAACAACAATAATATAAAATATCAACACATCAATTATTGAATCAATAAAATAAAATATTAAACAGTAATTACTGTAACAATTATTGAGAAGTGCCTTTTTACATAAGAATCAATAATTCAAAAATACTGTGCAATACCGTGTGCTACTGTGCAACCACGTGTATTACTGTATTTTAACCACCAGGTATTCTAACAGTGTTAACGCTAACAATTAAGTCGTTATTTATAAAAATTCAAACTTTTCCTTTTCTTCATCCGACCGTTTTTCGTTATGGGGCCCACAAATGACTGCGCCATCGTACGAATATTCTCCAACAATAAGAATATTCCACGACCAAACGAATATTCCCCGACAACAATGAATATTTTATAGTCACTTGCTTATTTAAAATATTTGCGCATTTCACCCATAACCAAAATATTATATCAAATTGACACCTTATTATTTCAAAATAATGAATATAGGAACATCAGTTTTTTTTTATAAAAAGTTGGGGTCTTACAGTAACATTTACAATTGGTTATTACATTTGTGGATCGTTTATGATCTATCTATACATCTTAAACTATAAACAATATGTTCATAATGAGATATTAACTTGCGAGTATTCATTAACTCTCAATTTAAATTTAAAATATTCTTTTGTGTAGAGTATTTCAACTCAACATCTATAATATATAATATTAACGTTCATCTAGCTTAGTTGGAAACTTTGCAATTAAGTGTTTAGGCATAAAACTTTACTATGTATATATAATTACTCAAAAGAAATTACACCAATGCGTTAATGTATTATTAAAACAGTAACCATCTTCAATCACTATTTCTTCTCGTGATCCTTCCTCTATTCTAAAGTCTTTGACGCTATGGTCATCCGTTTATATCGACTTTTATCTGCAAATTTTTTTTCAAGGTTGAGCATGACGGCTCAGAAAGTCTAATAGTCTACACATTTCATGCTTCACATATCATACAAATTTCATATATTCATGCATCAAAAATTTTAGTCAATGCATTTACACATACTTCATGCATCTATATATGCATCATACTTATCATACAATACAATATAATCTTCATATTGTATATTTAACCCATACTTCAAAAATTTCATGTTTTGCATTTAGTCACACAACATTTATGTAATCAACGATTTCACATAAAGCAACACATATCATTAACTACCATAAACATGATTTAATACACATTATCACATAAGAGCAAGTTACTGAAGAACTTGCCTCGAAGCGTTCCTTGCGCTATTAGGAGAATTCGTCCTTCCATTGTCTTACACGATTAAGGGTATATATAACCACCATTAGCCACATAATGACGCTTGGTAGTTATTTATGTTAATTCCACTTTACTTTTTATCATTCTTCCTTTTTAAATCATGATACAAAATGCTTTAATCATGTGTTTAAGACTTACTAGAACACTTTATTGTCCATTTGATTTATTTACATAAAATTTCCTTCGAATGATAACCTACATCCTCCATGAGAATTTAATTGATTAGGTTAATCATCACCTCATAATTAAATCTGATAATAATTCTTGAACTCTCGTCTAATATTATTAATCACTCTACAAATATTATTAATCATTTAATAATATTTCAATCAGTTACTAATATTATTAATCATTTAATAATATTTTGTTCACTTTCTAATATTATTAATCACTTAATAATATCTTAATAACTTACAAATATTATTAATCATTTAATAATATTTTAATCACTTTCTAATATTATTAAATACTTAATAATATTTTAATCACTTACTAATATTATTAATCATTTATAAATAATTTAATTTAATTGTTTATCTCTTACTATTTAATTTATTTAACACACACATCATGCCATTAAAACAGTCCTTTAAGGACTTTTGTCAAGCACTTAGAGTGCACTGATTTAAAACCCTCTCTTTATAGCCATTTGTTTGTGATATACACCCATTTTATCCTCCTTATGTCTCTACACAACCATCCTATCTCCTTTACTCTATTTCGGCCTCATAACAATCAAATACACAGTTAAATGCATAAATAACCAACATTTGCAAACTAGTTAGTTTACTTCCTTTTTAATTCAATTCCATTGATAACACATAAATCTACCATATAGCCATCTCCATTATTAAGCATACTAATCATCAAATGTTTGCACTGTATCAAATAATTTATAGCACATGAACTTAACCAAATTCCTAACAAATCATATATCTACTAATTTGTTCATATTTTGACAAGCTTGAGTAAACAAGTATAAGAAGGATATATTATAATACCTTTCTCTTGTTGGTTATGACTTCTTATTATCTCTTATACTCAACTCCAGCTCTCTCTCACAAATCATGAAGCTTCAATTCCCTCTTGTTATCCGAATGAAGGAACTGATGATGGCTGTAGGAGGAGGCAGGTGCACTGAGCAGGGAGAGGAGCCGGGTAACAGTTTATAACAATTATTTTAATACCTTTTTACTGTATACACTAAATTGTATATCCAACTGCCTACTTATTTTCGATATCCCATTGGTTTTTAGACAGTTTATTCAAAATAGTAAATATATACACTACTATATTTACTATTACTACAAATATTCACCCCTACATTGCACATATCACATCACATCCATATAATATATGCAACTCCATAAAACATGTTAAAATAAAATAAGGATTTTATTTTATTAACCTTCTATTTTATTTTCTTAGGAAAAATGCAATCATTACATTTGTCTTTCTTAGGTTAAACACCAACAGTGCCTTCTTCCTTATTATGACACAATCTGTGTCTTTACTTTAACTTTTGTATTTTACATAAGTATTTAATTTATCAACTTAACATATGCCTAGCCAAAAAAATTAGCATAGACTCATTCTTAACACAATTCATGATTTAACAGAACTTTAACAACTTGAATAATTCAATCACATAAGTATAGATAATTGGCACATAGCACAATACTTTGATAAACATCTTTTACAAATATAACACATTTGCACATAGATAGAAAATTTGCATTCAATGTAAAGATTGAATGGAGTTAGGAAACTTGAATTAAGCGTTGGTTACAACTTTAAGTTAATTCGCCCTTCGAACGTCCTACACATTTTAATGTATGACGGCATACTAACTAGCCACGTATAGACTTCAATTATGGTTTACTTTAGCTTATTTTAGCTTATTTCATATGCTACGATGTTCGGGTTTTATAACTCGACACAACGTACTTAAGTTTATACACCGGCCCCGCTATATTTATCTTTTAACTCTGTTCATATTTTAGACTTTAATTCAAAAGTCCCATGATACTTGCGTCTTATATAGCTCAGTACAACGTAACGTATATAATGTTGCCTGACTACTCGACTTTTGGAAACCAACACACTTTGGTTTACTTCTCGCTTAGCCTAAATCATAATTTAAACTTACAATTTAAAGTCCTTACATAACTTTATTAATTCCATTTAATTTCATATGGTTCGCGTTTTGTGATTTAAATTTACGCGACCAAACTTTCTTTTACATTTTACGTTACAGCTTGACTCGTCTGCTTTAGGGCGTTTGCCTTGGTGTCTGCTTTAGTTCAAAACTCCATGTATGACAATCCAAAAAGGATAACATGTCTGCTAGCCTGTCTGTATTAGTAAAAAACCTACTGCACCTGAAGCAAAAATAGGCTATTTTTCCTTAACGACGTATATACCCACTTTGCAACGTCATAACTTGACCATCCGTTATTAGAATGAGTTCGTTCCTGAGTCATATGCTAGCTCGTAACATACTTTAAAACTTTTCCCGGACGGATTATCATTTCTAATCCTCTAACAAGCCAAAATATTGGCTCAAAAGTCCTTCGTTGGGCTATTTTCTTCAGTAAATAAAGTTTTCAACGTCAAATTTTTAAATTTATGTAACTCGTTCATCTGAAGTCGGATTGAGCTCGTTCTTGAGCCTACGACTCACTTATTCTAGGAATTATGAAACCCCCAGAAAATTTAAACTTTCTGAAAGCGTTAACTACCCGTAACTTGGCCTGAAAATCGTTTCAAGCTACGATTTTTGCCATTCGATGTCTTTTACTAAAATTTTTGCCATAACTTCGTTCCACTTGGAACATTTCTATAACGTACCTATGTATATTTAATACTTTTTGGATTTTCATTATTAGCTTAGGAAATATGATTCCAACTAGTCCGATAAACAATAATTTACATTATTTCAATGATTTCTTGACTTTGTTAGTTACTTTCATTTCATTTTCTCTTTTCATACATATTAGCGTTAATTTTAGTTCACTAATTTCATCCTTCTTCTCCAGATCTTTCATGATTCACATGAATCAACCAACAACCACCAACAAAGCACTTCAGAACTATATGAAAAGCTAAAAAAGAGTTGGTTTTAGAGGTTTTACCTTTGAAGATCTTTCTCGTTCTTGTTAATGTAGGGATTAAGTTTGCTTTTCGCTTCCTTTTGCATATAATTTTTGAGTTCTCTCTTCCTCTCTCAAAATATATAGAGTTTCTTCTCTTGGTTTTGTGAATTAGTAAGGAATAAATAAGAAATTGCCTCCTATTTATATGCTAGCAAGGCTTAGGGTAGAATGGTCTTTTAGACTAATTTAACCATCATCTATTCATGGTTAAATAGTGGGTGATGGGATGGAAAACTTCCTTAGAAAGCTCTCCCCTTCTATTGGTCCATCCAAGTTCACTTAGATTAAGTTAGACCTTAGTTAGCCTAACTTGGTCTTCTTTGCTTAGTTTGGTCACTTTAACCATTTAGTTAGCCGCAATATTTGACTTTGACTTTTGTATTCTTATCGTATAATTTTTGTATTATACTCGTATTATTTGCTAACTTTCGCAATTCGTTCCACAAGCTGAAAAATCGCATTTTTCTTTTTCAAATTTTATTAGATATTTCTTCTTTCCTGTTTATATAAACGCTAGCACGTTATTCGAAAAATCAAAAAAAACGTAAAAATATTTTTAGCGTGAATAGTATTTTTACGTCTTTTTTTCCAAAAAAAATTATTTTCTTTACGAAACCTTACTTCGTATATTCTAACACGTAAACACATTCTAGTTCATAATACGACCTTTAAACACATAACACGAAATATTATAATTAAAAACTAATTTTATTCAATAATTATTTTTAAGTCTAATTACAAGACTATTCGATTTCTCGGGTCATCGCAAGAATCAACTGCTCAGCCATACCCAATTTACCAGGATGGATCAAGTAATATCTTGAGTTCTAAAACTTTTTTTGGCAATACTATGATTTAAAAATTTGGACTGAACGTAATAGAAGAGTTCATGGTAAACATTCTTCCACTGCTGCTTCCTGATCTTGCTCAAGACTACATAAGGATAGTCAAATGTAGAGTGTACTCTGTTAAAAAAATTTAGTAAATATGTAGACAAACTCCCTCATCCTAGGGTTTGGCAATCATACTCTTTTTTGCTATAGCAATGGCATCATTGGCATGTTTTGATGTGGCTGCTATAGTAGATTCGTGGGGTATGCCCCTTGATTTTTTATCTTCTCTTATTTTAATATACATCACAAATTAACAAAAAAAAAGATTGGAGGATTTGGGGCATGGAGTTCATCAAATTCTTCATGGAACCGTTTAAGATGTTTTCATGATCAGGCTTGATGAGAATTGAGATGAAGATGATAAAGGAGTTACAAACTCATCAATATCCACATGATTTCAAATCTGGAGCATCGATTTTACTTTTGATAGGGTAATCTCACAACAAATGTGCAAGATAGAGAAGAAAAGGGAAAGTAAAAGAGAATATATAAACCCTATTTTGAGTAATATATATATATATATATATATATATATATATATATATATATATATATATATATATATATATATCGGTCCGGATCTTAAGCTCACCCCTTATCTAGCTTGTGAGACCCCGAATTTTATGAAATGAAAGTATTCAATTTTCTTATAATTATTATTTTATTTAGTAAATGGCTAAATTGATAAAAGGTTAAAGTTAAGGGTGATATTTAAAAATTTTGCAAGTAAGCAAGTTGATTTAAAATATTCGTTGTGTCGGGAAATATTCGTTTGGTCAGGGAATATTCTTTTTATCAGGGAATATTCGTTCGACGACACTATCATTAGTGGACCCTACAATGGAATAATTGTCATAGTTAGAAAGACATTAATAGCTTTTTGTAAAAATAATAGCGAAAGTTTTACCATTAAACTGTTGAACTACCCGGTGGTAAAAATACAGTAATACGCGTAGTTGCATAGTAGCATACAGTATTGATTATTGATGCTTACATGAGAAGTTACTCAGTTATACTCAATTATTGCTACAGTAATTGCTACATAATATCTCTCATATTATTGATTCAATTATTGTCACAATATCAATATTTTAAATTATTATATTAATAATTGAGACGATAAAGTTATTCATATTATTATTTGCAATATTGACAATGTCTAGAAGTTCTGTCAAGGAGAGGTTTGGTCACCTAATTGCGCGCCAATAAGTAGAAATCCTTATCGGAAAGCCCCCTCTCTCCTAGGAACGACCTGGTTATTAAATATTATGAGTTATACTATTAATGAAGAATAATTGTTAATAGATTAAAAATGTGTTTATTAAAGATAAATAATTTGTGGTAAATATTTATTCAATTTTTGATATAAATATATGGATTGTTATGAGGTGTTTGTTATAAGTTTGACTTAGTATTCCATGGGAAGATTTACTAATTTTATGGATCGTCGATGATGGTTTTAATAGATAACCAATCCGGACCATTGATGGTGGTTTTAATAGTTAATCAATCTGGACCGTCGGTTGTGGTTTTAATAGTAATCAATATGAACCGTCTTTTCTAATAGTAAATCAATCTGGATCGTTCATGAATCCGTTACTATTTAGTCCATTCTCCTATAAATAGAAGCTTAATTCTTCTTTCATTCTCACCAATTCACTGAGATTCACAAGAGACACTATAGAGAGAGAAACTATAGAGAGCAAGAAAAAGAGTATTTTGCAACTTCACTATTGCAGTATCCAGTCTTCTACTAAGGTAAGGGATGTTATTTTCATTTGGTAAGGGATATTATTTGTTGTGTCGACGTCGGGATTTTTTAGTGTCCCTTTTCGTTACTTGTTCTTTGATGTTCTCATGTTAATGTGAGATTTGTTTGAAAAAACAAGTGAAAAAGGTCCGACATGTATAATGTCGACGATTTGACTTTAAGAGTCGTCAGTTGATGTTTCTAACTGGTCACACCAACACAACTGAAAAGGTTTACACATTGACCCAGTGATGTGACACTGCTAAATTGGTCTATGAAACGGAGATTCATTTGAGTTTGGGGGCTTGATTATGCGGAGGGAAGGTGTTAGGCACCCCCGACATATGTGTTGCCACGATGACCGCCAATTTTCAAGAAACTGTTATATGAATGTATGTTGTGTGTGTGTGGATCAATGTGCAATTATTTGGAAGTAGTGTTATGTCTCGTTCGCACCTATATATACAAAGGGTTTGAATTTATAAAAAAAATTATTTTAACCAGATATATCAATGAAGTTTTGTAAAAAGGGGTTTTTCAAACCCTGTGCTCAATAGTAATTGAGGCCTTTGATACTTCCATTTTATTATTAAATGTTCGGCTTGTTTGCTTTTATTTTCGAGATGCGAGGCATCTTCGAGAAAATAATATACAGCAATGCCGAACTTCTTATAGGCATGACAGCCATCCAAGGAAATTCGTACACTTTAATAATGTACAAGCTACTTACAGCTGAAAAAGTCCATCACATGAGGAATTGAATCTAGATTCAGTGGACTGAATCTGTGAGCTCATGATTCCTAGGCTCATATGATACTGCAATTTGTATGGAAAGCAATAAGCAGTTATATATATATAAAAGTAGTAAATATATATATATATATATATGTGTGTGTGTGTGTGTGCATGATCTGCCATCACGAAGCAACTCCATGGGGGATCAGAAATGTAAATAAAGCATTAAATGCTATCAACCGCAACGAAGTAAACTCCAGGCGGGACTTGAATGTAAATAAGCTGTAAAAGCGATCAACTGCCACGAAGTAAACTCCAGGTAGGACAAAATGTAAAGAAAGCTGTAAACGCACTGGATATGAAATTCGGGCTCATCGGATATGTCCGACAACAATTATATATATATATATAAGCAATTAAACGCACCGGATATAAAATTCAGGCTCATCAGATATGTCTGACAACAATTATATATATAAGTATATATATATAAGCAAGTAAACGCTCCGGATGTAAAATCCAGGCTCATCAGACAGAGTCTGACAACAGTTCATATATATAAGTATATATATATATATATATATATAAAAGCAAGTAAACGCTCCAGACATAAGTCTAGGCTCAATCGAGGCATAACTCGATAATGTTAGTCCGTATATGAAATATATACATATATAAATATATATATACGAACATAAATGAAAACCACGGACCGAAGTTTGGGTAAACGCACACAATGCGACTCTCAATATGTATAACAGTGTGTGCTAATATGAAAAGAAATGCTTTATAAAATGTGAGAAGGCTTACAGTTGGCTTCCAAATTAAACTTCTATGACTCTATGTGGATAAATACTCAGCTACCGTCGGACAAAAATATAGCTATATGTGAGCTAAGAGATGAGGAAACACTCAATATGGGTGTATACAAAGTAAATGGGACAGGGCTTCCTCGCCTTTCTCTCTCCTTCTTTCTCTTCAAATGGCTGACCCCAAGGTCTATATTTATAGACTGATGGCCGCAGGTGTACCTGCGGCGTAGCAGTTACACCTGCAGCTGGTCGAGGTGTCCCCGGGCTTCGCGGGTCCCGTCGTCTCAAAGTACGTGCACTCGTGCACTCTGATGTCCGCTCAAACTTGTAGAACTTCAATCCGAGCATCCGAATGAGGTATATAAAACCTTCTTCGGACTGCTTTTGTGGAGAGTTACGCAATGACATGGGATTTGCCCTTTTGATTTCAGGAAGATGGGTCCATGACCGAAATAGCATTCCTGGTTATTCGTCAGGCAATTCGGTAAGCTGTTTTGCGTAATTCGCGCTCTGAAGTTAAGATATGGTTCTTCTGGGACTTCTTTTGAAGAGATTTGAGTTGAAATGAGTGTATTTGACTTGAAGTGAAGTTGAGTCGCAAAATGACCATTTTGCCCCTCCCGGTGTTATCTCCGATTTTCGCCCAGTTGTAGAGGGTTTTTCCCAGGGTTATCTCTGAGATTGTCATGTTGTTGACTTTGAATGTACTCAGGGATATCTCTGAGGTTGGAATTGACCTCTAGAGTGTGAAAAAGACGCTTTTGCCCTCCTGCATAGTTAGTGACAGAAAAAAAATTGAGTGTCTACATATTGTATTCGTAAGGGGTATTATTTCTTTCGTATTCATAAGGAATACTATTTTTCGTATTCATCCTTTAAAATGTCGGAATAACCTGTCTACGCGGATTACGTACCGTATGACAGGTGAAAATCTATTTGTAGTTTCGTATGTTATTTCTTTTCATATTCTTAAATTTAAACTTACTATGGTAAGTATTTCTTCGATAATCCTTGAAATTAGTGGAATATCCTTGAGTTTTGCGCTTCATCCAGTATCGTTTTATTGGAATATTGATCTAAACTTTCTTATTAAATATCAATATTTTCACCTGGGGTACTATTCATGGGTTACTATTCACTTGGTTACTATTCACTATAATATTATTCACTTGGGTATTTGGGGCACTTTTCATGTCGGCGTACTATTCATGAGTTACTATTCACAGGTTACTATTCACCTGATTACTATTCACTTAAATATTATTCACTCAGGTATTTGGGGCACTTTTCACGCCGAGGTACTATTCACGGGGTACTATTTACCAAAAAAATTATTTCTTTTCTGTCCAAATTATTTTTGATACATGGATATTATTCTTAAATTTTACTCCACAAAGCAGTATCATGTTGACAATTTGGACATTATTAAACTCTAGATAAATTTAAAGTCTTTAATAATTATCCTTGATTTCGTTTGATTAATGCTTATATCATTGTCATTATCCTCATGCTTATATTGTGATGAAAGTCATCTTCGGCAAAGGGTGCAAAAATGAACTGTTGATTGGTATGATTATGACCAGGGATCATTCGGTACAATCATGACCCGTAATGTTACAAATGATGTGGTAAAAGTCCTCATTGGCCCGTAGTACATGATGGACAGTTTTTGGTATGATTATGACCAGGGATTATTTGGTATAATCATGACCATTGGTGAAACACGAATATCCTTGGTCCGTAGTGCATGGATAATTCGTGGTCGTGATACTAATGAATATCCTTAGCCGTAGTGCAAAGATGATTCAATTATGTGGACTATTTATTAAGCCGAGTCTCAGTGATAAAATATTGATAATAACCTTTTAATTCGTAGAAGATAGTAGATATCATGCTCTACTTGGCTCTTCTAAAAAATCAGTTGCATGTCTTTGGCCTGTAGTGCGAAGATGAACTGTTAATGAATATCTTTGGCCCGTAGTGCAAAGATGAATTTATTAGTATGATTATGAACATGAACTCTAATTTGGTATAACCATGATCTTTAATGTTTCAGGTAAAGACATGTGATGAAAATTATCTTCGTCCTAGGTGCGAAGAGGAATTTAGAATCACAATTATGATTATGATTTATTCACATAATTGTGGACATGAACTGTTGATTGATGATAGATGGATAAAACATGGTTGGTGGACTTTTAACATGGAGAAGATAATAGACTTTATGGTCTATTTGACTCTCCTAATGGATTGTTCGTTCCGTTGCAACTATGGTTGAAAAGTTTTATCATCTACCATATGTTCTAAATCTCTAATTTATTACTGACGAAGTTTATTGATAATTTAATTATCTTAAGTCATGATATTCTTTACTGGGCTAGTTGTGCTTATCTTTTTGCTTCACAATTCTTTTCAGGTAATAAGAGTGCAGCTGGGTGGAGCGGGGGTAACAGGGAAATAAAACGATGCTCTATAGCTGTTGAGGTTTCCCCTAAAACAGTATGAAAATAATTTTATTGAGAATTATAGATAAATGTGTCGTATTTTATACGTCATTTTAACCGTTGATTTTGGTGAACCGGATAGGGTGAGGTGAACCCAACTTTGGAAGGGCGTTTTGCCACTATCATACAAGATGTCTAATGACAGACGACCTCGTGTTATCATAAGACAGGGTTGTGCACATGCATTTGCTGATTACATCTATGAGCACTACCTATATAATCTTGGAGTTTGGTTGAAATATAATTCTCACTTGGAGACAATAGAGATAATTATATGTCACGAAAAGACTCACCTTAAAAAGAACATGATAGTAATTTTCTCATTTTTCTTTGGGGTCTATTGGGTCAACCAAGGATAATTCTCGAGTCATATGATATCTATCATAACTTAGATGCATGGCCTCCCATGTACGAAGGTTTCCTTGAGCATTTTTCAAAAATTTTAATTTCTAAAACAGTTATTGTCTGTACTTTTATGTAAAGTACCATTGTAAAGTGTTGTGATCGAGGCACCATGAGAGTTACATATATTTGTATTAAAACTCACAACTTATGTGTTGTCGTACTCTGCACGACAGTTTAACAGTTGTATAAATGAAGTTTGTATTTTATTTCTGTAATGTGATATCTGACGACTCAGAATGGGTCGTGTGGATCTATTTTGTGGGCGTCACATAGCTCACCTTGCTCACCCCCCTTTAGCGAGAGACCAGACGACGATTCCGTCTGTCGCTATATATAGAACCGTCGTCTTAATTTTTAGCAACAAATAACATATAACGATAGACCGAACATATAGCGACAGACCGAATCGTTGCCCTGTCCGTCGCTAAAGGGAGGTGAGCAAGGTGAGCTAGATAAGGGGTGAGCTTAAGATCCGGACCGTATATATATATATATATATATATATATATATATATATATATATATATATATATGGAAAAATGAATGTACACAACTGTGTATTACACAGTCAGCTATAGCGACAGTTTTTTGGGCTATAGCAACGGTTTCACCTGTCGTCATAGCTATTCTGGGCTATGGCGACAGTTTACTGTCGCCATAGCCCTACTGTGTAATACACAGCTGTATATATATATATATATATATATATATATATATATATATATATATATATATATATATAGAACAAGGATCCAGTCCGGTCTCCCGGACTGGTCCTAAAATAAGGACCCCATATATTTTTTTTTTGCTTTTTTTTTTTGAAACAACTAAAAAAAAAATTATGGAACTGAAATTTTTCCATAATACAGTGTTTTGGGTGTGTTTTTAATACCTACACCAACCAATGTATGTACAGTCTGCCCAGACTGTACAGAAATGTTTTGGTATAGGCATCCAAATCATGACCAAAACACTGTATTGTGAAAAAATTTCAGTTCCATAAATTTTATTTTATTTTTTAGTTGTTTCAAAAAAAAAAGAAAAAAAAAAAAAAAAGGTCCGGATTTTGTTAAAATCCGGACGTCCGGACCTGATCCGGACTCTCTATATATATATATATATATATACACACACACACACACGGTGTTAAGTTAGTTTTTTTTTTAAAATTAGTCATAATTGCTACGGTTAAACAGTGTAAATTGATTAGGGGCCTACCGGGTTGCCGACTGGGTCGGGTATTCCAATCATTTTCAGACAAAATTCGAATTCAAGAGGTACATTGCGTGAAATTAAGTAATTTATGGGCTAAATTATGAGCCCGATAAGTTTGGGAACTAAATTATGAAAATAATAAAACTTAGTATAACATAAATGTATTTAGCCCTTGAAAAAATAAGCTACATATGGTACCGTCGACTCAATATGCCAATGAAGCTAATTAATTAGCCATTATAGAGATAATTGTTGACACAATAATTTATTTTCATTAAAACCTCTTTTTCCTTGTTCAGTTCTTTTCCATTTTTTGTCTGTTACGAGCATGATCTTCACAATATGTGCAGGTTTTACAGTGTCCTTATTGAACATTATTGCATATGCTTTTACTTTGTCTTTAAGAAGCTAGCTAGTACTTATAATTATTATGAAGTTAGCTACTTTTTTAAAAAGAACTAATCACTACATTTTCAAAAGCTATATATGAAAATCCCTCTCTCTTTCCTTACTAACCAAGAAGTCCAGACAGATTATGTAAGCATACTATTCGAGATCAAAATCTCATGTTCTTAATTATTATTTTTTCAACATGACAGATTAAGATTAATTAGCTCTTGGGCTTTCACCTGTCATTCTGGTATCAAACATATTTCTTTGATCTAAAATTTAAAGCCTTTTACAATTTGGGGATATTCAATATGAAAATCATAATATATATATATATATATATATATATATATATATATATATATATATATATATATATATATATATATATATATATATATATATATACGATCCGGATCTTAAGCTCACCTCTTATCTAACATACTTAATTCACCCCTCTTTAGCGACGGACCGGGCGACAATTCAGTTCGTCACTATATGTTTAGTCCGTCGCTATATGTTGTCCGTCATTAAAAGTTAAGACGACGGTTCTATATATAGCGACGGACCGTGTATATATATATATAAAATGGTGAAAATCACAACTATAAAGAGAATCATAAGATATTCGAAAGCTATATATAACTAAATTCCTTTCACCTATGCTATTCAATCTTCAAACATTTTTCTTTGATCTAAAATTTGAAAAGACTTTTAGAGTTTGAAGTATTCAAAAGCAAAATCATAACAAGTACTTCAAAAAAATGTTTGGTCAAGCATTAAGCTCTAATAGACCGACTTTCAATATATTCAAGTTCAAGTGCATGAATGTGTCCTCACATTCATAAGCTACCTCTCTTTTGGAAAAGGCAGAAAGCATAAAATCATGTCCAAACAATAATTTGTCTTGCCTTTATTGTCAATATGTCATTGACCTTGGCAGAAAATGCCTGTATATTCAGATAAGAGGGAAATGCGCGCGACACATAGGCCTTTAATTTAACAAGAAAATGCCAATAATATGGACATATCGTGCATAGTGAGCGTCAATTCTTAGCCAAGAAACTATTTAATAGAAAGTTTTATCCAACACCAACAGAGAATAGGATAAAGGCTCTCCACTACCCTGAACTTATCAGAAACTCATTTGATCGACTTGAGTGATGAAAAATCTTAATGTTTTAATGATGTTAAGTAATAGTATTAGGGCATAGCGCATCATTTTTAATGACGACTAGAACAAACTCCACATTCTTTTTGTGGATAAAAAATAATTTTTATATGTCGATTAATTATATATATATATATATATATATATATTACGAAAATCGTAAACGATAAAATAGAACAGTGATATGTTGATCCCTTCTTTATTCCTTTGTATCTCATGTATTCATATTCGTAGATATTAATAATTTATCATCATATATAGCAACATTATTGGGGATCGATATGCTCACGCAACACAAACAGACAAATGGATTTTCTCAAATGGAGGCACGTACTGGCAGCAGAAACTTCACAATGTTATCATGTCAGTCACGTTGTGGCACATGCCAAGCAAACCCTAAAGATAGTGGGCGATGTCTTTCTCACAATCTTTTCTTTGTCATCAATTCCAAGTATGGAATTTAAGCCATTATTTTCAACAGCCCTTGATGCCATTGAAAAGTTGCCGTACTTTTTTGTTTTATTATAAGGTTTCAGTTAACTTCAACAAAATGATCTAAAGCCTCAACTAGCTAGGCTTAAAGAAAATTGTTTAAGTTAATAAGGAAATATTAACAGAAATTTAATTACCTAGTAGGATTTTGGCTTAGTGTTTGAATTTGTACAGTATTTTTTCTTATTTTCATTGGCAATATATATTAGGCCTTCAAATTCCTTTTATCTTAACAAATATTTATCTATCCCTTAATAGTATTCCAGGCATAATTTTAATAACAAATACAACACATTAATCATTCAGGTTTATCCTCTTCTCTTCTCTTCTATTTTTTATTTTTTGTAGTATCGAAATTACTTCCTACAGGCTACATGATCTTATATATTTTTGTCCCCACTCACCAGGAGTGTTGTGCATCAGTAAAATTAGTTTATACAGTAAACATATGAATATAAAGATTTAATGCACAGCATTATATAGGAACTATCTATTATAAATTTCCGCTCCTCACTAATCCTACTTAATTCTTTCCACATACTACACCTTTTTCTTTTTCTAATTACAATTCACAATTTTTTTCTATCTATCTTGCATCTAAAAACTCATGTTTGATGTAATATTCTGATATCTAGCGCTTGAAAAAACACAAAGAAAGCGGCTTCAGGCTTCAGCATTGATAACTTGAAATTATACAGGAGTCAGTGAGATCGAATGGTTCAGCACTAGAATTAATAAGACGAACACCCTTTGGAAAACCTACAAACAAATCATATGTTATATTGGCTCGGATTAAGTAACCGGTTGGACACGATATTTTGAAGAACTCTTAAATTTTATCAACTTTTTACACTAAAATAAAGTGTCAAGTATCCATACCCTTGTCGGAGTGTCGAGTGTCGAGTGTCGAATACAAGTACTTTTAGCTAGATTCCGTATAATATAGAATAAATCGTTTCAACAATGATGATCCTAATTAAACTGACCACTGCAGTTAATCCTTGCAAGTAAACTTCTCCATTGAGGCAACCTGGTTCTATAAATAATTCAATTTGTAGCAAAGATGAAGAGTATACAAAGTTTGATGCAACTTGTCCCTGAGAAAGTAAGTCTACATGTAGGAGAAATTTCCATTAAAAATCTAATCATTTTTTTGATACTTCATAATGACAAGACAATACATGCTTCATAAAGATTTAAAAGAGAAATTTAATTTGCAAAGTAAATTAGACAATATATTTGCATAGCAAGGGAAAGATCAGAAAGATCTCAAATATACTTGTCATTCCTACATATTAATTTAAATATTAAAATGACGATCAAAATTTCCCCAACCATTGAGAAGATCAAGTGTTTAGAGTCAACATTGTGCCATGGTACTAATTACAAGTGCATTGCACTCTTGAATGGTTTGTCTAAAGAAACATCTCTATGTTCATATGAATAATACAGTTTTTTCCACTAATTAAAGTTTCAAGAAGTTGAAAGCTCCAAGTATATATTCTTAATTAAGCTGACATTCCATTCTATTATTCATGATCAGATTGCACCATGAACAAGCTTAATTCCCTGACTGCATGCTAAGCGCCGGATCAAGTTCGTAATTTCTGAGAAAAACACGTTTCTACAGGATTGATTTGTGCAATTACCTGATCCGAGATTCTTAAGAGGTATGATATTTCATTTCGTGTCAACTAATTTTATTGAATCAGAAACATTTTACATGCAATGTATTAACACTTATAATAAAAGAATTTTTTGAAAAAATCATTGTGGAATCTGTGATCACATTATACTACAATCATCATAATCTATTAACTCTAACTTTGAGTTTCATTGAAAAGAATACATTTGCTTGCACCACTTCTCCTTTACCTTTCTGATACGCTTCTAAACACCATAGGGAGAAACTAAGGTCATAATAACTTACACAAGTTATTTCAACAAAGAACTTAACAATGTAAGATCAAATTGAAAGCACAGAATCAAATTATAGAAATATTTTACTTCTTCAAAGCCTAATCAGCTCTAGATCTTAATGCATGAAATGCACTAACGTGCATTATATGCTTTGATAAATTCAAAGAATCCATCTCAAAATTATGTAATGTTGTTGCAATGTGGATTCTTTCAGAGTATAATCAGTCACCAGTGATCAATCGAGGTTTCAAAGCTAAAATCAGTTATTTCTCTATAAGTTTCTGAATGAGGATCCAACTAATATAATTTCCAATATTAAGTAAAACGTTTAATCATTCGTGTACTTAGATGTCAGTTGTCACTTCACTCCAGACAACGTACATGTACAATTGAACCCATTATAATGTCAAAGACTCCTATAAAGTAATTCCCAAAAGTCCACAAAAAAGGCTAAGATTTTCGTCGATCTAAATAATTATAGTTAAGTGCATTACCTAATCATTTGAACAAGAGACTTACTAAGAATGAATGTTATAAGTACAAACACAATTTTGCATGTTATATCCAAATGGGTACTAAGAAGATATATAGCAAGAAACCGGAGTCTATGCTCATGATCATTGCACTCCTAAGAAAGTTATCATTCGAAAAAACATTTGACAAATTTATGCCATGCAAAATGCTTACCAATTTACCATCATCGCAGTACAACTTTCCTATCCAAATGGCAAATTAATTCATTTCATCGTGAATTAATTGTATCAATATATATAGGTGTAGAACAATTTAACACACAAAAATGTTGTATACTAAATGATCAAACACAATATATACATCTTCGTCATCAATAAAAACATTGGAGCGGATTTACAATGACATGAGATGTTCCGAAAAAAGAGGATCAAGATAGAGGTTTTGATCAACGAATCATAATTATTCATGGACAAACTGGCATGAGAATTAATATAAACGTTTACACATAAAGGAACTTACATAATGCATATATCAAACATAAAGAAAATACCCTCCTCTTTCGGTGAGCCAAATGATCCATCTCTCATAGCTAGATATTTAATTGTTATATCCCTCCCATGGTTTGCCGTAAAACTGATGAAAGTCAGTGTACTGATGCTGCAAACAATTTAAGCTCTAGTCAAAATAATCCTAAATTATACTAACTGCATAAAAAAATCTCAAAAATATTTCTAGACTCGAGATATATTAATTTCTTTAGAACTTACTTCATGAGAAATTGAGGAATTGTGCTGATAATTGAAGATGGTAGATGGGCTCCAGTTGCCAGTTACAAATAAAGAATCACCAGTAACTTCCTCTCTATTGGGTACGTCGTCGACCTGAAATGAAGGTGGATTATAGTTGATGTTGCTATGAGTTGTACTCTTGGTACGGACCGACGATTCTTGGCCAGTTTCAAAGACCCTCCAAGACTCTAAATTAACTGCTTCTGTACGATAATGTTTTGTTTGATGATCACCAAGCTGCATCTGTATTTTCTTTTCTTTAGTTCTCTCCCTTGCTCTCGCCCTCGCCTTTTCCCTTGATTCCTTTGCAAGAGGGTTAAATGTCGCTTTGCGAATCCCTCTAATCTTTTTCTCTTTAGTGCAAGAAGAATTAGGCATTACTACCTTACAAGTTGCATTAATCTCCGGTCCAGACTCTTCGATTCCGGACAAAACCTCACAATCTGAAGTAGAAGATGCACTATTTGTAACAATACTAGAGCTATGCTTCATATTAGGGAACCCTCTAGTAAGTTCTTTGATGGCAATTTTTGATTGTGTGAGCAGCCATTCAACAGTCTTACTAGCCTTATCAAACCCCAACATGTCTTGTAATCCAAAAAATTTCCGGGCAACATCAAGGGACAACCTCATTCTTCTGTCCCTAGGGCCATGAGCGGTGTTGATCTTGCTGTGTCGATCTTTTTTAGACGTTCTCTTTCGAGGGATCTGCTGATTGATGACATCATTAATTGTGCCGGAATCTGTCATGTTTTTGGTGACATGATGAGTAGTACTAGTGTTACAAGCAGACGCTAACATATTATTATGATCTTGATCATTTTGATGTAAAATATCATGCAGCTGCTGAAGAAAAAAGGCCTCCTCTTCATAGTGGATAAGAGGAGAGGGGAAGTGGAACAAGCAAGAAGATGAGGAAAGATCTTGTATTGATCTTGAATTTATGTCATTATCTGAAAAAAGAGTAATAGTAGTATTTGCATTGTTGCTTTAGGGATACATTTTTTACAAGCCTAATCCCTTGTTATTACAGTACTAGTACTAGAGCTGAGAAAGACATATTAAAGGAGTTGTTATATATATATGGGGTACTATTGTCCTCTCCTTGCAAGAGCTTGATCATCCTTTATTTTGAATTGAGGTCTCTGCAAAAAACCAAAAGTTGGTTGTGAAAAAGACTTATCATTCACTATATAAATGAGCTATTAATTCTTCTAATGAGATAGAGAGAAAGAAAGAAAAAGATAGACTTACAGCTTTACATGTGCTAATAAGTTACTAGTAGTAGTAGTAGTACAAGACTGAGAAGGACAGCCAAATACACTGAATATGAATAGTTTTTCTTTGTGTTTCTGTGTTTGAGTGTGTGTGAGAGAGAAAACAGAGGGAGAAGGGCATTAATCATCTCATTGTACCAAGAAATAGAGAATGAAAAAGATAGGGAGATAGAGAGAATATGGAATGCTAGGTAGGAAGGAAAATAGAATGAATTTATGGGAGAGAGAGTGAAGGCATATTTTTAAAATTTTATGCCTTGTATATCTTTTACTTTTAGAACAAAAGTTGGGTCCTATCTATGTCTCTGATTTGTGTTTCTAGTTGGCGACTTGGGTTGGGTTAGGTTGAGTTGGATTGGGTTGCTTTGGGGTCATTGGTTGGGACCTTGAATCACCGATATCGTGGGAGTGAGTGGATAGGAAGCACTTGTTATTGTGCCACGTCACGTGATAGCAGGTTTCTTTGAAAATAATCTCTCTCTCTCCCATTGTACTTTTATTTAGAAAGCAACCCTTGCACTTAACCACCATCATCATCAAATAAACTTGCTTGGATTCCATTTTCTTTTCTTCCTTGTTTCCACCATTTTGGGGAGAGAGAGATATCAAGATAGGGGTATGGTATAAGGTTTGTTAATGTATTAATTAGATGCGTACGTGTGGGGTCGGGTTATTTTTAGGCAAATTACTCTTTTATCCTTTCAAGTATGTATAAAACTGCACTTTAGTCCATCCTAAAGTGTCAATTTCGCAATTCTTTGTCAATGTGCATTGGGGTTTTACCATTTCTCTCTCCTATTGTTTTTTCTTCCAAAACGTTCACCATAAACTACAATTAATCATCCATGATCGTCTCAATGCAAAACGTTCTCTATAAATGTGCTATAGGACCTGAAGTATTTGTCTTTATGAGATTAGGCCAAAACGTTGACGCTTTCTAGGAGTAGGATACATCAAGAAACAAAACAGCATCTAATAAAGTTATAAGAGACTTCACTCAGCTGCCATATTGCTATTCATAAAAGACTTATACCTTGGATTAAATCTCTACTAATTAATTAGTTATAGTATGTCATTAATCTTTCAACATTTTATCACTATTCGAAACACCTAATTTAAGATGGCAATAATGTTGTTCCAAATAGCGATATTATCTAGGGGTAATTTGAACCCTAAATCCTAGCTTTAATTATGGTTGCCAACTGAGAAAGTGAGAAGTGGGAGTTGTTGGATGGTAGAAATCGCGATTATGCTTGCTAGATTAAGCGATAACAAAGAGATACAAATTGTTACTAAGCATGCTATCGATTTCGAGAGTCGAGGAGAGAAATTGTGGGTGATCGAGAGAGTAAATCTCGAGAGGGAGAAAAAATAGGACAGAAAAAATTAGTTCAAGTCTTCAAGACGATTCAAAATTATTACAAGAATGTATATCACTCTTCGAAAGAGAGGTTTTTAAAGTGGACTTTATTATTGATATTTCATGCAGTGATTATAGGAACAACATTAAGGATAGGAAATTATAAGACCAGTGGGGATGGCTTAGTATTAAATGTCTTTCCCTTCCTCTAGGCTCCCCTAGGCCTATGCTATAATGAAATATGTTTTTAGAATTGAATTGTAATATCATAGGTTCTCCAAAAAGAAAAAAAAAAAGTCAAACTGATCGCATTTTTAATTAACAATGTTAGCAATATAGCCTAATCATGAATGTTTAACATTATCTAAGAAAGTCCAAAAAAAGTTCATAGTTCAACTCTCACCACTTATAAATGCAGCAACCATTCTCATTCCCTTCCCCCCAGGGATGAAGGAGAGTGGGGACAATTGATCCTACGGAAAAAAATTATTTTATAATAATGATAAAATTTAAGCTTAATACTTAAATTGACCTTATTAGAATTTTATAAATTTTCTAATGTACGGGATCAAATTAAAATTTTTATAATTTTTTCAATCTCATATCACTCCTAATGCTTTATATATGCATCTCCCTCTAATCTTCTTAAATAAATTATAATCTAATTTATCTTATTTTTTGAAATAATTAAAAAATTAAATATTTATAAACAACTTTGTGATTAGAAATGCATATTATGGGTCAATAAGGTATATATATGTATATGTACAGTGTAATTTAGCGGAAAAAAAATATACAGTGTTACTATTTATTAATTAACACATTAACCAAATATGTGTTTTATATATGCAATCGAAAAGTGTAAAATTGTTCAAAAATTTTGGCTCGGTGGCGCAACGCAAGCACCCCAATCCCTACCAAATTATTTATAACTTTGTAATAATTTGACCCCACTAAATAATAATCATGACTGCACTACTGTCTTCCCATAAACTACTAGAGAAGATTAAATGGTTTGATTTAATTGCAGTGAATTAGTTGACTAATGAAATATGAAGAGAGTGATTAGCAAATGGCAATTATAGCAAAAAGATAAATTTCAAAAATTAAAATACAAGGAATTAAAGTACGATGATGTTTATATTTGCAGGGACCAAAACATAATTTTTGGGTTGTTTCTTATGTTGTCACCTAGTGTGACTTAATTGCTAGCGGAAGATAGCTACAATACATGCATAACTCCTCGTGGCCATGTCTAACCCTAGAGACAAAGGACAATTATTTCAGTCGAGGAGATTAGATATTAGATATATTAGATAGATTGGTAATACAGTGAGAGGCCTGCTCTCTGTAGCTATGAGGTAATGCACCTTTTGACTAAGGTTACTCACTTCGAATTCATGTCCCTTTCACTAAAAAGCGACTCTATCTCTCTCTCTCTCTCTCTCTCCTCTTTCTCTATCTAGAAATATGTGGGAATGTTGTTGAGTTATCTCCTATGAATATCACTTCATCTCTCTCTCCTATCTCTTTTTGGCGCAACTCTCCTCTCTCTTTCTTTCTTTTTTCTTTATATTTCTGTCTCTAAAAAGATTAGCTTAGGGTGCTTTTTACTTGTTATTTATATTCACAAGACTTTCCTTGAAACCCTAGCCTTTTACTATTCATTTGGGAGTATTTCAAAAATGGTAACAGTCCCCTATATATAATAAATCTTTTTCCACAAACCCGACTATTCATTTCCTTATATACATGCCGCTCTTCTTCTCTGTCTACAAATATAATCTCTCTCTCTTTCTCTTTCTCTGATACATGCATGATGCATGCCTAGGGCTGTCATTTTAGACTGTCAAATATGCATTATTATTACAAATGAGGACCACAAGATAATATATATGTATATATAATTGTCCCATGAGGTAGTTATGGGGTTGCTTTCAATTCAAAGGGATGATCACTAATAGAAAAACAAAATGCTGATGAAACTTTATGACAGTTTTTTAAAATAATCCCAAAAGAGGCAATTAAAAAATTATTATAATTATGATGATCAGTCAATCACGAAAATTTCTACACAAAATAAATTTACTTTTTGTTGTGTTGAAGTAAATCATCAATTATAGATATACATTTTTATGATTGAATCTAATCTATCACCAATTAGAAATTCTAATGAAAAATAATAATCAAAACGATATTTTGTGATGGGCATAACAATTATTAAAAAGATATTTTTGACGATTTTTATTTACAATTACAAAAGAAGATATTTTGTGGTGAAATTTTTAAGTCATCACAAAATAATAATATATATAATGACTCTTATTAAATTTAGTATTATTAAAAAAAGTATTTGTGACTGTCATTACAATCACTAAATCTT